>JAQMRL010000012.1:4303315-4589662 GCA_035578175.1 Catonia carolina
ATTCAACACAGTTATTGTTCTTCAAACCTAAAAAAAACGTATTTTTATGCTCAGATTTGTCCGTTTTTCATTGGATATTACAAAAACTACTAGAGATATGGTTCTGGAACTTATTTTATTCAATTTTTTGGGTCGAAATACGTACTTAAGAAACCATCAAATCTACTCATAAAATTGGGTTCTAGACTTCTAGGATGACTTTATTTAGGCGTATGTTCTAAACCCAGGGCGAAATCTTACAGCTAGCCGTAACTCGCTAACAAAGCGTTTCCCGACCCATGTTTATATAAACTTTTTTCATTATTTTGTTGAGGGGAAACCACCTTAAAAGCTTGTCGGGTTACTCGTGAGACACTCTGTATATTTTAAAAAATTACTCGTTTATTTTTCGTTTTATCTATTCATTTAAGACTAAAATTAAAAGTTTTTATTGTTTTTTTTTTTAGTGTGGCTCTGGGTTTTCTTTCGTTTTTCGAGCTTGATGGTGCCTCAACACGATTTTCAAAGAGGTATCTAACCATATTTTTTCCCAGTTGGTGTAATAAAAATAATGCTGACTGTTAGTTTTGTTTAATTGAATTAGTCATTTGGGAAAGCCACAAGTCAATATTTTATATTTTTTCTTTAGTGAATTTTAGAATTACTGACTGTAAACACATCATCCGTACAAAAATCACATAAGTGTGGCTTTCCTTAAGCAACAGACTATATAGGCCTAACACTAAGAAAAGGCTTATTCTTAAGGGTATAAAGTATTTCCTTCTAATTAAAAATCTGGTGTGAAACACTCACACAACTTTCTCTTGCCAATGCAAATAATTAACAATATAACCTAACATTAGTAATAAAACATTAGAAATAAACAAAAAACGAACCTCAATATTTATAACCTAATTTTAATCATGAGTGAAATCTATCTATCTATGAAATCTATCGGTCTAAAAACGTGTAGATCCGGTGAAAACTCGATTTCGGAAAATCGACATGAAACAATACTTTTCTTACTTTTTATTCATATAGGCAAGAGAAAGTAAAAAATATTATTACAATCTCCAGTAGTTTTTAAACTGTAATTTTTAATTTTTTAAAATGGATGCAACGTTTCTCGATGACCCGGTAGGCCTACTTGCCTTCCCTATAAATTTATACAAGGCAAGAGAGAGTAATTAATTATTATTAATTTTAATCACATCTTCGATAACAATTTTTTTAATGACAAAATTCCTTTGAACAAGAATTTTAAAAATATCTTATATAAAAACAAATCTGATTAAATATATCAGATAAAAAATTCATTACGTTTTCAAATAAATAACAAAGGCAAAAATTTGTTTACATATCAAGAGAATTGTGGAGAAAAAAGGTTTTTCTACTGGAATTGTTTTCAAATTTAAATTGTGATGTATATAATTAATTTATTAATACAATTTTATTTATTACTAAAAAATTTAGTTAAATTTTAATTTTGACGAAATGTGTTTAGTTTATTATTTTATAGTTTTATTTTTTCTAAATTCACAACGTTGTTCATATTCTCAAAGTATAATTAATATTGGAAAACGTGAAAATGTTAGTGAAAATGTTTGTAGTAATCTACAAGGTTTGGAAAATTACACGGGTGAAATGAATTTAACATTTAAAGTAAGTATTAAATTTTGAAAGTTTTTTCGTTATTATATAACATATATTGTGATCAAAAGCGCTTTAAATTGTGAAGACAATTCCCTTCTGATTTATTATGCGGTAGATTTCGGGTACTTGACATTCAGCAACTTTACATAAGGAACTTATTACTGTAGATAAGATCTAATAAACTTTCTGTACTACAGAAAATAACTCATAATTATCATACCAGAGCTGTAACCCGTATTGGAAATCAAGCCCCTAGATTGCATAAAACCATTAACAGTAGTGGAGCATATTATACAGCGTGAATCACACATCTTAATTTACCAGAGGCTATCCGAAAGACTGATGTAACTCCTCAAATACACAAAAGAAAAGTAACAAACAGGCTGATTAATTTAGGGAGAGGGCAGTCTGAGTATTTAATTAGTTCTATGTATTCAAACTAATTGCTCTTCCTCTTGTGTCAGCTAAACATTTTTTGTTAACATTGTCATCGAAAGCCTGGTTCATCCTTTGCCATTACATGACATTTTATTTTTATTTTTTTTAATTAATTTTTTATACTATTATCTGTTTTTGTATATTTACGTTAGGAAATTTTGTTGTATGGTTTTTTGTAAATTTTTGTGTCTTTTGTTTTATGTAAATTTAGTGTGTAGGCCCTATATGAAAAGCTATTATTATAGGTAGGCCTAATAGAATAGTAAATAAAATAAACCAAGTGATACCCGCGCACAGGCTAGACCTACGCGGGTATTAGCAAATAAGATAGCATTAGGAGGATAACATTCATACCTACTTGTTTTTAGCAATCTATACTTATATAAATAAATAAATAGAACAAAGTGGTCACCAACTAAATTTTGATTAAAGTCCGTCTAAAGTTTTGAAGAGTCTGCCACGGTCGTGCCTAGTTTTACTTTCTCTTGGCCTTTATATACAGGCTAAGAGAAAAGTGTATGCATATATACCCTATATTAATATACAGGGTGTTTGAGGAGGAATGTATAATACTTTAGGAACTGATTATACAACTGAAAATCTAGTGTGAAAAGCAAACGGTTTTCTCTTGCCAATGTAAATATTGAACCATATAACCCAAGGGTAAGTGCACAGTGAACGCTGGTCGCTGGTCGCTGGTACTGATTGACGGTGGCGAACGCGCATGCGCGTAGTGGGACCATGTAACAACCGGCTGCTTAACCTTCATTGAGTTGTCGGTATTCAACATGAGTTGTTCCACTAGCAGCAGCAGAGATGATGAATTATTTCTATGGAAAACGTTTCCACGAAATTAGTATCATTTAAAAAGAGGCTGCTGTAAGAAAAGTATACGATAAGGTTGTCCTTTGTCACCACCACTTTTTAACTTGTATATAGAAGAGGCTATAAATAAAGTAAAGGAGAAATTTGAAGTAAGAATAAAAATTCAAGGAGAAACAATAAAAATGCTGAGATTCGCCGATGATATAGTAGTCTTAGCCGAGACAAAGAAAGAACTCGATGATGTCTTAAATGGAATGGATGAGATCTTGAGAAAGGATTACTTTATGAAAAAATTAATAAGAACAAAACGAAAGTGTTGTGTAGCAGCAAGAGTGGTTTAGAAGAGCTGGGAAATGTAAAAGTAGGCAACGAAAACATAAGGAAGTTAGGGAATTCTGCTACCTAGGGAGTAAAATAACAAAGGATGGTAGTACAAGTGATATCAAAAGTAGAATTGCTCAAGCTAGAAAAGCCTTTGAAACAAAAAACAGCTTACTGACTAGAAACGTTGATTTACAGATTAGGAAAATTTTTTTAAAACATTATGTTTGGAGTGTAGCATTATACGGGAGTGAAACGTGGGTGATAGGGGCTGTAGTAAAAAAGAGATAGAAGCTTTTAAAATGTGGGGTTATAGCAAAATGTTAAAGATTAGGTGGGTGGACAAAATAAGTAATTAAGAGGTTCTTAGACGAGTGGATGAAAAAAGAAGTATTGGAAGCATCTTACCAGAAGAAGGGATAGGCTAGTGGGGCATATCTTAAGACATCCAGGTATTGGGTTATCAATAATGCAGAGTAATATTGAGGGAGTAAATTGTAGGGGGAGGCAAAGATTAGAATATGTAAACCAAATTACAAAAGATGTAGGGTGTTACAGGTATGTAGATATGAAACGACTTGCGCAAGACAGAACAGCTTGGAGAACTGCAGTAAATCAGTCGAGAGACTGATGACAAAAAAAACCGTTAGTAACATTAATAAGAACAGAAAATTGTTCGGCATAATCATATTTTTCCGCAATTAAAAAAAGATTGAGACAGGTTTTTTTTAAATGCATGAGAATGACTCTGGAAACGTTTAATTTTATATTGTCTAAAGTAAAACTCGTTTTCAAAAACAATGGAGCAACTAACACCTGCAACCAATATTACCGGAACAAAGACTTGTGATTTCTTTGAGATAGGTTTTTTGAACATTTTGACTACCGATATTCAATATAATATAAAGCATTGTTTGGCCAGTAGGCCTAATAATCTTGTAAGTTATTTTTATAAACCTATGTTATAATTAATTAACAAGCTGTTATTATTTATTAATTCGTATTATACGACGTCAAGTACACTTAGCAACCTGCTATAGTCGTGAGAAAGTGAGGAAGGAATTCCCCTTCCACTCCACATCACGAGTAATACTAGCCGAACCGCATAACAACGGCAGCTTCAACGGACGCCTCTACTACTCTGCCTGATATTATTAGCTACTAGAATAAGAAATGAAAACCAATGATACACCACCACACCCCTCCCTCTTTTACTTCCCCCTCAAAAAACGTTATCACACTATTATAATTTCACGACTTTGACTATGCAACACTTGACCTTTTTTGCCGACTTTATTTTTTCCCCCATTTTAACTCATTGTATAAGGTGATTCAAAACTATACGGCAATCTCTTGAGATCTCATTCTATAGCTAAAAATAAGAATAAAAGTTCATTTAAACATATGCCTGAAAACCCTTAGTTAGCGAGTTACGGCTAGCGAAAAATTTCACCTAGAACTCTGTGCCCTCGGTGAAGTAAGGTCGTATAAAAATGTTAAAGGTAGTTAAAAAGATACAAATACGATTGTTTCTTATGTTTATCAATCTGTAAAATTGAATAAAATTGGTTCCAGAGCTGTAAATGCAATACTTTCAGAGATATCTTACATAAAACACAACAATTGGTGCAAAGAAATAACACATTTTTGTGTTTAATGTAAGATTACTTCCATAAATGGTACATAAAGGTGTAGTTTTTCTTAAATACATTTGTAGAAATTTTAATTCTGAAAAGATTCATGTGAGTTACTCCGGAAAAAATGAATAACAGATATTGAAATTTCGCTTTATTTAAAATCAAAACAGACGCGCATAAACGCACATTCTTAACTGCATAAAATATTAGGTTGGGAGTAACAGCTGATCATGATCAGCTGTTTCCAATATCTATTATTCATTTTTTTCCTGAGTAATTCACATGAATCTTTTCAAAATTAAATTTTCTACAAATGTATTTAAGAAAAAATACACCTTTATGTACCATTTATGGTACATAAAACACAAACACAAACATTAAACTTACATTAAACACAAAAATGTGTTATTTCTTTGCACCAATTGTTGTGTTTTATGTAAGATATCTCTGAAAGTATTGTATTTACAGCCCTGGAACCAATTTTATTCAATTTTTCAGATTGAGAAACATAAGAAACAATCGTATTTATATCTTTGTAACTACCTTTAACATTTTTATACGGCCTTACTTCACCGAGGGTACAGAGTTCTAGGTGAAATTTTTCGCTAGCCGTAACTCGCTAACTAAGCGTTTTCAGGCATATGTTTATTTGAACTTTTTTTCTTATTTTTAGCTATAGAATGAGATCTCAACAGATAGTATGTAGTTTTGAATCATCCTGTATATGAACTCAGAACTGAACCGAGTCAACGAAAAAGTAAACAGCTTTGAATAATATAAGACACTACATTAGAAATTAAAATCCGATAAATAGCAATATAGTAAACGATAAAAATAAATACATGAGATAGAACAACAAAAATAGATTATTACATTATGTGTAGAATAACACTTCACTTCAATAACTAACTAATTAATCACTTTAATACACTAAAGTTAGTACTAACGCTTTTTGCCTTTCACCTACTATCTCACATTAAGGGTCCTTTCTCACAGATGGATATTTTTGTGTCTCTCAAGGTAATGCAAGGTCTGTTTATTACAAAATTCTTGCAGGAGTTCCTCAGGGATCTATCCTTGCACCTCTCCTCAACAATATTTGCACTTCTGACATACGAACTACCAGAATAACAATAGCCACATACGCAGATGATACTGTCATTTTAGCAGCTTGTGTGAACATTCTTGACACATGGTTTAATAATTAGCATATAAAGGTGAATGCTACAAAAACAATGCAGAGTACAAAAGTACTCAACGGGACATCTTTGTTTCATGAGTAAAAACTCATGAAACAAAGATGTCCCGCTGTTTTCTTGCGCGGTCAACCGCTTCTGCAAACCGATTCAATTCGATATCTCGGGCTGTACATTGACAGACACTTGACCTGGAATAGACACGTTCAAATAAAACGGCAGACTCTGGATAACAGACGAAAACAACTATTTTCCTTGATATCGCGACGATCAAAACTTCCACTTCATTTAAAACTACAAGTATATAAATCTTTTCTGAAACCGCTTTGGACTTATGGTGGCCACAATTACGGCGCACCAAAACATTCGACTCTACAACGAATTCAATCCAAATTACTTAGACAAATAACTGACTAATACGTTATTAATTACACATTGCATAACGATTTACATGTTCCATACATTAACGACACATATTATCATATCTATTCTCGGTTCAAACGCAAACTTGAGTATCATAAAAATCATCTCATTAGGAGGCTGGCATCCCCAAACTTACCCGGAAATCCGCAACGCAGACTGAAACGACGATAGAGTAGAGATAACATTGCGCAGATGTAAATTCTATCAATTTATTATCCAAAATTAATCCACCGTTGGAGTGGCACTAATAAGTGGCGGTCTCCTTAATATCATAACGCCATGTTTGTTTTTGTAAATAACATCACATTCACTGGTTGTATTTAGTACAGTTGTGAATAAATAAACTCAACTTAAAAAAAAAATGGTGTTCAGGGTCCCAATCATAACAATAAGGCACCAAACAAAGACGTATTATTCTGTATCAAAAAAGTCCTGCTACCTATGGTAGTGTCACCGGATGGTGACAATAAGTGGCAAACCTTATTTGTTCGGTAGCCCTGAAGAGGGCCGTTTAAGCGGTGCACGTCTTGGAGAGGCGTTGGTCGTAGTCGTCGTGGCGATCGAGGAGCTGGGCGACACGGCGTCGTCGTCCAGCGGAGACATTTTCTTCTTCCCTCGCAGTAGTGCGTCGATGACTGCTTCGTCGGGTCCGGTGGGTGTAAGGATCGGTCGAGGGACCGCTGTGGGCATCGCTCGCGTCAACGGGCGATGACGGTCCGGTCTCTTGCGGGGTCGTCGATTAGTCCTCGCTGTAGTCCGTCAGCCGTGTGCTGTGGTGGACGTCTTGTCGTTGTCTGGATCGGAAGCGGCGAGCAGGTGTGGTGGAAGCGGAGCCCGAAGAGTGACGGCTCGGCTACCGGGTTCAGGCCTAGCCTCCCTCAGCGGCAGTTGGGTCCCCACTGCAGCGTGACAGTGGCGGCCCCCAGAGCCCCGCAGTGTCGGGTCGGCGTAGGCCGTCTGCCGATAACGCGGCCGAGGCGGCTCTCTCCGGGCCGGCGAAGGCTGAACGGTGCGGGAATGTAGCGTCCGCCACCGGTAGCGTAGACCAGGGATGGTGCGTCCGGTCTCGGCTGGGCTCGTCTGCTTCTGTCTGGATCGGAAGTGAATCTCTCTCTGTCTGGATCGGAATTGAATCCCTCTGCGTCTAGATCGGAATTGAGTCGCTCTGCTCAGTGCAGCGCTCTTTATATAGCTGCCGAGAGCGCTGTAGTAGAGGGCGGCTACTGGCATGACCTTGATGACAAAGGTTTGTCGGAACGCCGCCAAAGGGCCTACCGCACTAACAAAGGCCGCAAGAAGTATTTAAGGCCAGTAACACAGTAAAGGATTTATTAGAAGAGGTGGCGGTGACAGTAGTAACAGAAAAATTGACACTGGCCAACTCTTCCCTACATCTTCGTGGGTCACCCGATATGATCAAAGTTGTAGAAATTACAAAACCTTCAACTTTTATTTTAAAAATGTATTGTACAAAGCTTAGATTATCGTCAATTTTAGTGATTTTCCGTATTTTAAAGTTTTACAGAGGTTGATTTTCATATGCGTCATTCACTCATGATTAAAATTAGCATATGTTTTAACAATTAAACATAGGTTTTATTACTTTCTCTTGGCTATATGAATATATAGAAAGGAAAGTATTGTTTTCATGTCGATTTTTCGAAATCGAGTTTTCACCGGATCTACACGTGTTCAGACCCCCTGAACCAAAAAAAAGTTTTTAGCGATTGGTCTATGTGTGTTTGTGGGTGTGTGTGTGTGTGTGTATGTGAAGAGAATATCTCAAGAACGGAACATCGTACGAACTTGAAACTTGAAACTTACGTTAGATACCACTACCGGACCCGACACGAACATTTTCATCAAAATCGGTCAACCGAAAGTAGTATTTTATTCGTGTAATTTACCCTTTTTTGCGATTTTCTCAAAAACTGGTTCTACGATTGTTTTTAAAATCGCCTGGTTTACTAAATTTTTTGTTTGTTGAAATTCTTGGTGAGGTTGTTTTCACGTAAAGAAATTGTTTTTTTAAGATTGCGGATTTAATATGCATTTTAGCGAAAAAATATATATATAATAAAAATTGTAGAGAATTTAAAATCTTACAACTATTGTTTTGAACATTTATTTGTTAACGCTTAGTTTAGCGGTTATTAGCGATTTTCTGTTTTTTCTCACGAAAACGTGTGAAAGTCGATTTTTGAGGCCGAAAAAGATTTCGGCCTTAGTATACATTTTACGACAAAAGTGTATATAATAAAATTTATAGGAAATTAAAAGATCTAAATTTATATTAAGCATTTTTCTCTACAGAGCCTAGTTTAGGGTGAAAGAGTGATTTTCCGTATTTTAAGCCAAACTGAGGTCGATTTTCACTAATTGCGTCTTTCACTCATGATTGAAATACGTTTATGGTTTTTGAGGTTAGTTTTTTGTTTTTTCTGATGTTTTATTACTAATGTTAAGTTGGTCATTATTTGCACTGGTAAGAGAAAGTCGTGTGAGTGTTTCACACCAGATTTGTTTTTTTATTATTTTCATTAGCAGGTGAAAGTCGTGTGAGTGTTTTACACTATATCTTTTACAAAACGGCATTTGGGAGGTCTTCGTCACACTGAGAAATTCTGTTGTACGGCCCATGAAAATCTTTTCTATGAAAATTTGTAAAAAGGTCAAGGGCAAATCGGTTTTGTTGAAATAAATGAAAACACAAAAATTAAATCTACTTGAAAAACATATATAATATATTGGAAATTCCACGTCCTACATTTCACACAAACTTATACAATACATTTTCATTCATATATTTTTTTATTTATAAACCGAATATTAATAATAAAAATTTAAAAGATATTAATTTAACTTTTCTCAAATATTTTGAATGCTTGAAATATTTTTTTAAGCGAATCGAATCGGAAAAAGGAAAATAATTCTCTCTTTACCATGATTTTTATTAATATTTCAATATTGATGAACTAAGAATTCTTTTACAGAAAACGATTTTAATTAAATATATAAAACAAAAATTTGGTATGAGACACTCACACGACTTTGTCTTGCCAATGTAAATAATGGAACATATAACATGTTTAATTATTAGTAAACAATGTAATATCAAACACATAACCTAATTTTATGAGTGAATGATGTAAAATAAAAATCAACTAAAATGTCAGCTAAATAAAAATGTTGTAAATGCATACTAAAGACGCAACCTCAAAAAATTGAAATTTTATAAAGCGTTTACAAAAAACATGTTAAAATATAAGTTGGAGGTTTCTATGAGGTTTCTATAACTTTGTATACAATTTTTCCCTACAATGCATATTGATCAGCAATTTAAAAAATTTGGTGTGAAACACTCACACAACTTTCTCTTGCCAATGCAAATAATGACTAATATAACCTAACATTAGAAATAAAACATTAGAAATAAACCAAAAACTAACCTCAAAAAATATACCCTTATTAATCAAGAGTGAAAGACACAAAATTAAAATCGACTTCAGTTTGGCTTAAAATTACGGAAAATCACTCTTTCACGCTAATCTAGGCTCTGAAGTTAAAAATTCTTTAATTAAAGTAGTAAATCTTTTAATTTCCTATAAATTTAATTATATACACTTTTGCCGTATTATGCATACTAAGGCCGATATCTTAAAAAAATCAATTTTTCACACGTTTTCGTGAGAAAAAAAAGAAAATCGCTAATTACCGCAAAACTAAGCGTTATAAAAAAATGTTTGAATTTTAAATTCTCTACATTTTTTATTTTATAAATTTTTTCGCTAAAAAGCATATTAAAGCCGTAATCTTAAAAAACAATTTTTTACGTGAAAACAGCCTCACCAAGAATTTCAGAAAACATGGCACCTACTCTATCTTGTAGAACATAAAAAATTTAGTAAATCAGGCGATTTTAAAAAAAACCGTAGGCCAGTTTTTGAGAAAATCGATAAAAAGTGAAAATTACACGAATAAACTACTACTTCCGGTTGACCGATTTTGATGAAAATGTTCGTGTCGGGTCCGGTAGTGGTATCTAACGTAAGTTTCAAGTTTCAAGTTCGTGCGATGTTCCGTTCTTGAGATATTCTCTTCACATACACACACACACACCCACAAACACACATAGACCAATCGCTGAAAACACGTTTTTTTTGGTTCAAGGGGTCTGAAAACGTGTAGATTCGGTGAAAACTCGATTTAAAAAAATCGACATGAAAACAATACTACCTAATTTTCTTCATATATATTCATATAGGCAAGAGAAAGTAGAAATAGGACAGTATACTACTTGAGTCCCAGCTCCGTGTAGTTGTTGTGGAATGCAGTGAGTCCGTTGTCATAGTAGTGGGAGAATGAATGAGTTAGTAGTGTTTCACAGCTGATGTATTTGTAGTGGTAGCGTGTACTAACTAGACTAAAAAAATATTCTTATCATCCGGCACATTAATTTAACAAATACCTATCGGGTCAACTTCGTCGGATTCATAATATGTAACTTACCATTTTATGCCAAAATATGTAAATACATGCATGTAACAAGTTCAAAGAAATATGTTAAATAGGGAAAGTTTGAAAACGAATGTTTTGTATCAGAGTAATAGAACAATCGTTCCCGCAGCATGCGTCACTCAATCATTATACCTTATCCGTACCCTCCACCAAGCAACTAGACGGTGGGAGCTGCCATTGGGGACTCAAGCCATACTTCCCGTCAACAGATTTAAAGAAAAATATTCCGTTCGGTCTCATAGTGGTACTTATTTTAAGTTGTAGAAATTATTGGGTTTGAAGTTCCGGTTTTGACCGAAAGTTAACAAAGCAAGGTCGCAATTCTGTAAACAAAAAAGTGTCATTCGATTTCTCTTAAAGAGTAGATAGAAAAATAACTGATGGTTTATGCCAAAAGTAAATAAGTAAATAAGAAATATATGTCAAAGGTAAACCTTTTTAAAATTTTCCACCAGCCGTGAGACGCGTCGTCTCATGTCAATTTTTCGAAATCGAGTTTTCACCGGATCTACACGTTTTCAAACCCCCTTTACCCAAAAAACATGTTTTTAGCGATTGGTGTGTGAGGATGTGTGAACAAAATATCTCAAGAATAGAACATCGTACGAATTTCAAACTTAAAACTTAAGTAAGATACCACTACAGGAGCCTACTCGAATATTTTCATCAAAATCTGTCAACCGGAAGTACTAGAATATTCGTGTCATTTTTCACCTTTTTGCGATTTTCTCAATAATGGCTACAACGAACTTTTTTTTAAAAAGCCTTATTTACTAAATTATTTATGCTCTATAGGGTAGGCGTCATGTCTGCTGAAATTCTTGGAGTGGTTGTTTTCTCGTAAAAAAAGTTTTTTTTTAAAATTTCGATTGTGATATGCATTTAGCGCAAAAATGTGTATAATAAAAGTTGTAGAGAATTAAAAATTCTTCAATTATTTCAAAATTTTGTTTGTATAACGCTTAATTTAGCGGTGATGAGCGATTTTCTGTTTTTCAATCACAAAAACGCGTAAAAATCGATTTTTTTAAGATTTTTGTCTTAGCATGCATTTTACAACAAAAGTGTAATTATCAAATTTATAGGAAGTTAAAAGATCTACAACTTTTATAAAGGACATTTTTCTCTGCAGATTTTAATTTAGCGTGATAGAGTGATTTAGTGATTTTCCGTATTTTTAAGCCAAACTGAGGATGATTTTCATTTTGCGTCTTTCACTCATGATTATAAGTAGGTTATGTTTATTGAAGCCAGTTTTTTTTTGTTTATTTCTAACGTTTTATAACTAATGTTAGGTTATATTGTTAATTTTTTGCATTGGTAAGACAAAGTTGTGTGAGTGTTTCACACCAGATTTTTTTCATTATGTATTTAGTATGCCTGGTGATTGTTCGTTATTTTTCACCTCGTATGGGATTAATTTTAGACAACGTGAGGTGACTTTCAACGTTTCTGGAAGCTCTTTTTGCATTGTTTACTAATGATTAAAATATAGGTTACATTGTCAATTATTTACATTTTTTGTTGTCATCAGTCTCTCGACTGGTTTGCTGCAGTTCTGCAAGCTTTTCTGTCTTGCCCAAGTCGTTTCATATCTACATACCTGTAACACCCTACATCTTTTGTAATTTGGTTTACATATTCTAATCTTTGCCTCCCCCTACAATTTACTCCCTCAATATTACCCTCCATTATTGATAACCCAATACCTGGATGTCTTAAGATATGCCCCACTAGCCTATCCCTTCTTCTGATAAGATGCTTCCAATACTTCTTTTTTCATCCGCTCGCCTAAGAATCTCTTAATTACCGTATTTTCCGGACGATAAGACGCACTTTTTTCCGTAGAAAAATGACCTAAAAATTACCATGCGTCTTATGGTCCGAACGCTAGCTATATTTCAGGGTAGATGCTTTCTATAATAATATTTATTACTACCCTACTCTACTTAAACACGTTCAATAACTAGGGATTTCAAAACAAACCATACAATTATATAGGATGTACCGTAGTTTTTAAACTGTATCGTCTTGAAGTTTCTAAGCATACACAGTAGTTTTTGTATCGATATTACTTACGGTAAATATCATAGTATTTTAAAATGTGAAGCATGTTTCGCACTCTTTGGCTTTTAAATTAAAAGTGGTTCAATATGCAAAAGATAATGGCATTCGGGCAGTAGAAAGGCATTTTTTACCTCCTCCAACAGAAAAAATGATTCGGGAATGGCGGAAATAAGAAGATTTATTACTCAAGGCAGATAGGCCTAATAAGAAACATACTAGTAAATTTCGAACTCAAGCTGTCAAATGGCCTCAACTAGAAGCACAATTGAAAAATTGGATATCAATTACTATTGGACTAACCATGTTGCCTGAATCTGTCTACCTGAACTGACAATGCAGTCTGTCAATTCAGGTAGACAGTCCGACAGGATTTCACGTACACAAACTAGCAACATGGATAGTAACACCCATCCCCCGCATTACTTTTCTATTTTTCAAAATTCTAAAAATTTTACCATAGCATTGGCCAATCGATATTTCAGGTTAACTATCTGTACGAAGTTTTTACGCGGAATAAAACGATAGTTTGCCCGAGCTGAACGATCGTGCGGTTACCGAGATAGCAAGAGTTCAGAATATTGTTAATAAATCGAAATTTAAATAACGTATGAATTTGAAATTTTGTACACACTGTAAGAATATAATTGTCTATGTTTTGTTAAAATTTCATACTTTTCGGTCAAATATTTATCAAGTTACACGCCTCTAAACGCATAAACTTTGTTGCGATATCAAAAAAAAAACCGGGTCTTTTTGTCTTCCAACCTCGATATGGCAATTTTTAAATATTAAAAATATAGGACTATTATAGGTAAACGCAGAATAAAATTAGCTAAACTTTGATGTAAAGTATGTTGAAATCCGACTCATAATTTTGTAGATGCTTTGGGTTCAAACTCGGGTGTCTATGATTATGAAACCGATAGTAGTAATTTACGTACTTACAGTTTCTATATCCATGTTTTTTTTTTGTAAATTTATGACTATGAAATAATTATATAAACTATATTGTATCTTCTGTACTTGCTGTTTTTCAATAAAAGACATCACATTTATCTGTTATAAAAAACTAATTAAAATCAGTCAAAATAATTTTTAGATAATTTATGCCTTGAAAAACAAGGGTGCGTCTTATCGTCCGATGCGTCTTATCGTCCGAAAAATACGGTACTTATTTTGTCCACCCACCTAATCTTTAACATTTTCCTATAACACCATATTTCAAAAGCTACTATCCTCTTCTTTTCTATAGCCCCTATCACCCACGTTTCACTCCCGTATAATGCTACACTCCAAACATAATGTTTTAAGAAATTTTTCCTAATCTGTAAATCAATGTTTCTAGTCAGTAAGCTGTTTTTTGTTTCAAAGGCTTTTCTAGCTTGAGCAATTCTACTTTTGATATCACTTGTGCTTCTACCACCCTTTGTTATTTTACTCCCTAGATAGCAGAATTCCCTAACTTCCTTATGTTTTCGTTGCCTACTTTTACATTTCCCATCTCTTCTAAACCACTCTTGCTGCTGCACAACACTTTCGTTTTGTTCTTATTAATTTTCATGAAGTAATCCTTTCTCATGATGTCATCCATTATTTACATTGTCAAGAGGAAAATTCGTGTAAGTGTTTCACACCAATTTAGTTTTAAGTAAGTAATTTATGTTTAACGTAATTGTTAAATTTAGAATAATATTTGTAATAATAATTGCAGCCTGTAATTTAAGAAAAGGAGAGGAAAGTATAGAAGCCTGTTTAGTTAATCAAAGTTTCTGAAGATACCCTTACGTATGCGTAAATTATTTCTCCGTCTGGTTTGAGTCTGTTACATTGTTTTACTAATCCGGAAAGCGTTGTCTCAAACAGAAGACAGTTCTTCATATCTGCAGGCGGTTAAGATATATACATAGACTTAATGAACGTATACAACTCGTTTCCATCTCATTCAAGTTGAAATCTCTCTAAGAAAACCACAGCGTCAACCCACATCCCGGGAAATTCACATAAAACTCATGTGACAAGTTCATTACCATTTTCCTTTACATCTCTTTGAATTTTCATTTTTCTTTTCTTTTTTCTCTATATGTATACACGAGTAACCCGACAAACTTCTAAGGTGGTTTCCTCTCATCAAAATAATGAATAAAGTTTATATTAAGATGGGTCCGGAAACGCTTCGTTAGCGAGTAACGGCTAGCGAAAGATTTCGCCCTGGGTTCAGAACCCAGCCTAAATAAATTCATCCTAGAGGTCTAGCAACCCAATTTTATGAGTAGATTTGATGGTTTCTTATGTATTTTAACCCGAAATATTGAATAAAATAAGTTTCGGAACTATATCTCCACAAGTTTTTGTAATATCCAATGAAAAACGGACAAATCTGTGCATAAAAATACGTATTTTAGGTTTGAAGAACAATAACTGTGTTAAATGGCTAATAAATGTGTAAATTTATTTAGCAAAACTTGTAAAGATTTTAATTTTGAAGAGAATGAAGTACAAATAATACAATAATACACATACACTGCACAACTCAAGATGACAGACTAGTTACTGCGACAACTCTATTGTCGGACGGCTGTACAATAACTAGGATTCATTTGTTTTCGCAGCAGTGTTTACAACTCTCGATTTTCAATAAACTAAAATCAGTATAATTAACGCTGTATTTTTAAAATCTTGTTTCTCAAACTACAATATTTTATAATATAAATGTTTGTAATTATTTAATTGACTGAATATTTTATTAGCAAATAAACCGCAAATAAATTTTCTGTCTTAGTTTTCGTATGTGTTGATTTAATTAAACATAAATTTTTTAAACTGTGTGTTTCTTTATTATTGGCCTATTTTACATCATTCTCTTCAGAATTAAAATCTCTACAAGTATTGCTAAATAAATTTACACATTTATTAGCCATTTAACACAGTTATTGTTCTTCAAACCTAAAAAAACGTATTTTTATGCACAGATTTGTCCGTTTTTCATTGGATATTAGAAAAACTACTGGAGATATGGTTCTGGAACTTATTTTATTCAATTTTTAGGATCGAAATACATAAGAAACCATCAAATCTACTCATCAAATTGGGTTGCTAGACTTCTAGGATGACTTTATTTAGGCGTTTGTTCTGAACCCAGGGAGAAATCTTTCGCTAGCCGTAACTCACTAACGAAGCATTTCCGAACCCATGTTTGTATAAACTTTTTTCATTATTTTTAAGAGAGGAAACTACATTAGAAGTTTATCGGGTTACTCGTGAGACACTCTGTATAGGAAGGAAAGTATTGTTTTCATGTCGATTTTTCGAAATCGAGTTTTCACCGAATCTACACGTTTTCAGACCCCCTGAACCCGGCACGAACATTTTTATCAAAATCGGTCAACCGGAAGTAGTAGTTTATTCGTGTAATTTTTCACTTTTTTGCGAGTTTCTCAAAAACTGATCCTACGAATTTTTTAAAAGTCGCCTCATTTACTTAATTTTGTATGCTCTACAAGATAGGGTAGGCGCCATAATTGCTGAAATTCTTGGTAAGGCTGTTTTCACGTAAAAAAAATGTTTTTTTTTAAGATTACGGCTTCAATATGCATTTTAGCGCAAGAATGTATATAATAAAAGGTGTAGAGAATTAAAAATCCTACAACATTTGTTTCAAACTCTTTTTTTGTATAACGCTTAGTTTAGCGGTAATTAGCAATTTTCTGTTTTTTCTCACGAAAACGTGTGAAAAATCTATTTTTTTAAGATTTCGGCCTTAGTATGCATTATACGACAAAAGAGTATATAATTAAATTTATAGCAAACTAAAAGATCTTCAACTTTTATTTCAAGCGTTTTTCTCTACAGAGCCTAGATTAGCGTGAAAGAGTTATTTTCCGTATTTTTAAGCCAAACTGAGGTCGATATGTATTTTAAAGTTAGTTCTTTCGTTTATTTCTAATGTTAGATTATTTTGTTAGTTATTTGCTTTGGCAAGAGAAAGTAGTGTGAGTGTTTCGCACCAGATTTTTTCTTTAAATTTCAGTCATTTGTAAAACCTTTTTAAACACCCAGTTTAAAATAGAATTATATAACAGGGTAAATTGAAAATGGTACATGATAATATGTTTGGTCAAATACTCGACAAGGGGTTTACATTAATTTCAAGTGGCTTTAATAACCGCTCAGTGGAATAAATCACATTATTTCGACCATTTAGTCAGCCATTTTAAGGGAAATACTTGAAGCCGAAATAATCCTGCGTAAAGACATATTATTTTATTGTCTGGAATAAAGCCAGTGCTTCCATAAACACAGAACATTTCCCCCAAAGGCCTTAAAACTAGCTGAACCTACCCTGCATAAACTTAACTGAGATCTTCCCCCAACACTTAGTTAACAATTTAGGTTTACCTTAGCTGTGTGTTTACTATACACAATTTATACTTGGTAAGGCAGACCACTTCCAATTTCCTGCAAATTTTCTCGTATACTGTAAACCTTCGGTTGCAAAACCGTAACATATTCAGAGGCAACATATGTCTGTGAAACCCTGTTCCTAATAAAAAAAACGAAGAGAAAACGCACCAGTTTACAAAAACTTTGAAGAAAATGGGATTATTGGGATTCGTGCATTATAATGGGTGTTTTATTAGGGACACAATCCTGATTATAAGAAGATAGAATAATTATTACATCGGTAAATTTTCTGTCCACCAATCGGTATGTAGGCAACAGTGTACTTAAGGCCAACTACCTAAGACAGTTAAAAGGTTCCAGTCAAGCATTAGTGTGGTGACAGCAGTCGCTTCGTTATCTTCGTGAACTTCCGCGGTTAACTTTGTTGGCTGGCGAGGTGGTTTCTCATCGAGTACACTCCCAGTTCTACGGAATTTATTTATCAAACGCAATATTGACGATTTATTCGGAACGGCAGAACGGGGAAATTTCAACTGAAACTTATCTTGCACACATTTGTAAGATTTACTCGCTATGTAAGTCTACAATAAACACGCGTTCTTCCTTGGAAAAAACCATTGGTGACACAATATAACGAAACGACTGCTGTCACCACACTAATGCTTGACTGGAACATTTTAACTGTCTTAGTAGTTGGCCTTGAGTACACTGTTGCCAATATACCGATTGGGAGACAGAAAATTTACCGATGTATTACTTCTATCTTCTTATAATCAGGGTTGGTCCTTAATAAAACACCCGTTAGTACGTAAAATGAAAGATGGAGCCTTGGTTTGGAACCACGTATCTCACCAAGTAAGAAACATAAAAATTTCAGGTACGGTTCGTTTTAAAGCTTGGCTTTTTATTATTTTATTCGTATTAATTACGAATGAAGGAAGTGTATCAAGCATTCTCTAGCGATTTAAGAATAAAATATGCGCCCGTTGTTTTAGCGCTTTTTCACTTAGTCCATGTTACAGAATATGTAGCAAAACAAATTTTAAGAGAAACATATGGCATTTTAGAGAGTGTTCCTGGTTGTTTTCTAATTATTGTCAACTAAAATTCAGCCTTTAACTAGAAAGCGTAAAGGAATTAGAGCGGGTTTTTTAAATAGTTATTTTCGTTTCCGAAGAACATAACGAGTTAGAATCAACGCTTTGTCACTTTAATTAATAAGGGAATGCAATTAGACTCAAGTAAATGTTGCAAATCTTTTTTTTTTTTTTTTAACTTAGTTTATTTATTCACAACTGTACAAAATACAACCAGTGAATGTGATGTTATTAACAAAAACAAAAATGGCGTTAAGACATTAAGGAGACCGCCACTCAATAGTGCCACTCCAACGGTGGATTAATCTTGGATAATAAATTGATAGAATTTACATCTGCGCTATGATATCTCTACTCCATCGTCGTTTAAGTCTGCGTTGCGGATTTCCGGGTAAGTTTGGGGATGCCAGTGTTCTAATGAGATGATTTTTATGATAATCAAGTTTGCGTTTGAACCGAGAATAGATGTGATAAAATGTGTCGTTAATGTATGGAACATGTAAGTCGTTGTGCAATGTGTGGTTAGTAACGTAAAAGGGTGCGTCAGTTATTTGTCGAAGCAATTTGGATTGAAATCGTTGAATTCGTTGTAGAGTTGAATGTTTTGCTGCGCCGTAAATTTGGCCACCGTAAGTCCAAATCGGTTTCAGAAAAGATTTGTATACTAGTAGTTTTAAATGAAGTGGAAGTTTTGATCGTCGCGATATCAAGGAAAATAGTTATTTTCGTCTGTTATCCAGAGTCTGCCGTTTTATTTGAACGTGTCTATTCCAGGTCAAGCGTCTGTCAATGTACAGGCCGAGATATCAAATTGAATCGGTTTGTGGAAGCGGTTGACCGCGCAAGAAAACAGCGGGACATCTTTTTTTCATGAGAGTAAAAGTACTCTGCATTGTTTTTGTAGCATTCACCTTTATACGCCAATTATTAAACCATGTGTCAAGAGTGTTCACATGGTGTTGTAAATTTTGGGTAGTTTCAATGCAACTTTTTGATGCTGCTAAAATGACAGTATCATCTGCGTATGTGGCTATTGTTGTTATTCTGGTAGTAGGCATGTCAGAAGTGTAAATGTTGTAGAGGAGAGGTGCAAGGATAGATCCCTGAGGAACTCCTGCAAGAATTTTGTAATAAGCAGACCTTGCATCACCTTGAGAGACACAAAAATATCGATCAGTGAGAAAGGACCTTAATATGAGATAGTAGGTGGAGGGCAAAAAGCGAAGTTTAGATAATAACCCCTCAATCCATACTCGATCAAAAGCTTGACTAATATCGAGAAATATTCCACTAGCGTAATGTTTTCTTTCTAAGGCAGAGGCAAGGAAATCTACAACCCTGTGTAGCTGATGAATAGTTGAGTGCTCTGATCTAAACCCGAACTGATGTGATGGTAGTATTTTCAGGTTTTCTACAATCGGTAAAATCCTGGCGAAAAGTAGTTTCTCAAAAATTTTAGAACATAGAGGAAGTAGACTTATAGGACGATATGAAGCTACGTTTCCTGGAGGTTTATCAGACTTATGAATCATTTTAATAACAGAAGATTTCCACTGAATTGGAATTTTGGTGGTTCGTAATAATGCTGTTAAAGATGAAGGTCAAACATAATATACCTTTTCTAAGGAGTTCTTGAAGAACCTCAGCAGTTATGAGGTCGTAGCCCGGGGATTTGCGTTTAGGGAGGTGCTTAATAAGATTAAAGACTTCAGATGGCTTAAACGGGTTAGGGGGAAGGGAAAGTTGTAGGGGGTTTGATATCAAACAATCAATTTCAGAGACGAAGAGAGGGTTCTGAACATTCGGATGAGGTTGGAAAACTTGAGACAGATGCAAAGCAAATTCAGAGGCTTTACTTTCATCAGAGATCACCTAACTACCATCGCTACGTCGAAGAGGAGGAGAAGGAGTGTGATACTTTAGTATCCGTCTAGTTTTGGACCATAACGATCCATCTTTAACAGTAAGAGAACTAATACTTGACTCAAACGCATGTTGCTTGAATTCACGTATAAGCCTCTTCAATTCATTGTTTAACCTATTATAAGTAATCTTGTCAGCAGGTCGTCTAGAAACTTGCCAGACTTTTCTAGCGCGTCGTTTGTCTCGTATCAGATTACGGATATAGATTGGGTAACAAGGGACGTTATGCGGTCTTGGTTGTATTGAATCGCAAGCTGACCAAGCGGCTTGTTGCACGGTAGAGACAAAATGTTCAACAGCCATTTCAATGTCTTCAGAAGTTTTTAAGGGGATTCGTAAATTTATCTTATCGTCGATGTAATTACGAAAAGTGTGCCAATTAACGACTCCACGGGTAAGTGATGGGGGAGAAGGTCGAATAAGAGGTACTAAACTTAGCGTCAAAAGAATACTGGAATGGTCCGATGAAAGTTCGTCGGCAAACTCTATTCTTGAAAAATTGTTAATATTTTTAGTAACAAAAAAGTCAAGAAGGTCCGGTTGATTATTTATAGAAGACGGCCAATATGTAAACCCAGGAGGAGCAATGAAAGAATAATTATTGGAAAGAAGACAGGAATACAAGTTACGACCTTTGGGATTATTGAGACGAGAGCCCCAATGGTGGTGTTTTGAATTGAAATCACCTCCTGCCACAAACTTAGGGCCAAGAGATTGAAAGAATGAAGTAAATGTTTGAGCCGAAACTGAAAATCGAGGAGGACAATACACTGCAGCTAGTGTGATGGAAAAGTTACTCGACAAAAGCGATATAGCTGTAGCTTGGAGAAAATTTTGTTGATCCAAAGGGTAAAGATAATGCAACAGATTCGAACGAACAAGAACAGCGGTACCACCGTGGGCTGTTCCGTCCGGGTGATCGGAACGATATGTTGTATAATTAGGGACGAAGAAGGTGTGTTTTGCTGTTAAATGAGTCTCACAAAGCAATGCAACGTCTACTCGATGAGTGTTAAGAGTAAATTCCAGTAAACTTTTATGCTGCAATATCCCGTTACTATTCCAGAGGAGGACAAGAAGAGAATCAGAAGAATTAGGGTTTTGGGCCATAAGTGTTCAGTAAGACTTGTGTCAGTTGTGTCATTAGAGATATCAAAGCCATGATGACATTTTTTATATCTGTTAAAAATGATTGCATTATATTATTTAAATTAACGGAATGATCTACTATTTGGCGGTCTCCTTTTACAGCTGAAACATAAGAACGAGAATTAGAATGACAAACATAAGATTTAGAATTATTTGTATCGTTTTTGCGTTCATTTGAAGAAATAGGTTCAGAAATGGTTTTGGTTTCTTGCTCACTCACTCGTCGGCTAACTGCTGGGATTTTCGGGAACATGTTCATGTCATCAGGCTTAAAAGTTACTCCATTATTATGTGTCTCTGGTGAAGGTCTCTCCGTGCCGGTAGTCGACTGGCGTTTCCGCTGATTTTGTAACTCTTGATACACAGTGCAACCTCTGTAATTTGCCGTGTGCTGTTGTTTGCACAGAGCGCAAGTAGGAGCTGAATCTCTACTCTTTTTACAGTCAGTCGAGAGATGGGGCCCGGAGCATTTAACGCAACGCGCCGGACGGTTGCAGTACGCTTTGGTGTGGTTGAAGCGCTGGCATCTGGTACACTGTACCACGTTTCTATGTCGACGTACTTCTTTAACACGAACGATGGTGTGCAATAATGAATTAATTTTATATATCTCATCAATGTTACCGTTTTTAGGATCTATATCAATAAAAAATAATGGTAAAGGAGTCTTATCCCTAGAAATGACATCCGTCACGTTTACGACATTAAAATTCAGTAATGAAAGTTCATTTTTAATTAATTCTGGCGAGGTAGTACAGTGTAAACCACGCATAACTACTCTGTGCGGACGATCTTGTGGTAACTGATAAGTGTGAAATTCAGTGTTTTGTGACTTGAAAGCATGGACCAGCGTCCTATACAAAGATGGCGTACTAGGATATATAACAACATTTTCAGTTGTTGATTTTAATTTAAAATCCTGATTCACAGCGATAGATTTAATTGAATTAATTAAATTTTCGTAGTTACAAACATTCGAAATAACAATGGGCGGCGGACGTTTTTCAATCAGCTGATCACTGCCACTTACATCTTGTGATAGTACACCGAATCGATTCTGCAACTGAATGTCGTCTGCTGGCGGCTGCCGACGTAATTTACGCGGGTCTCTTGCGTTCGGTGACGATGAACGCTTCTTACCGACCGTTGTAAATTCGGCGGCGATATCAAGATGGCCTTGATCAGTCGAGTTTGTTTCCAGATCACATGGCGAAATTAAATCGTCCATATTGAGGTTATTTTTTATTTCAAATTCGTTACAAAATAAAAAAGTTCGGACAAAACAATAAATAAAGTTCACTCACCAACAAAGAAACAAGTACCTTCCCGCACTAATAATTATCACATAGTTTAAATAAAAAAAACCATGCAAACTTTTTATAATAAACTCACAACAATCAGACTGAAGTGCACTGGTTCACACCGGAAGTCAGAATCTCGTTGCAAATCTGAAGATTTTTTTGACTTACATAAGCAATATTAACAAAACATGCATTAAAAATGTACGTTCAGCAGTGAGTTAACATTTTGTGTTATGCAACAGGAGATCGCTGTACAGTCTGGTTTCGAACTAAGTAGAAGTACCCACACGAATTCTCGTGTGAATGAAAGATTCCTTTCATTTTTACTTTCTCTTGTCTATATGAATATATAGGAATGAAAGTATTGTTTTCATGTCGATTTTAACAAATCGAGTTTTCACTGGATCTACACGTTTTCAGACCCCCTGAAACCAAAAAACATGTTTTTAGCGATTGGTCTGTGTGTGTGTGTGTGTGTGTGTGTGTGTGTGTGTGCGTGAGTGTGAGTGTGTGTTTGAATAGAATATCTCCAGTACGGAAGATCGTATGACCTTGAAACTTGAAAATTAAGTTACTTACCACTACCGAACCCGACACGAACATTTTCATCAAAATCGGTCTACCGGAAGTAGTAGTTTATTCGTGTAATTTTTCATTTTTTGCGATTTCTCAAAAACTGATCCTACGATTTCTTTAAAAATCGCCTGGTTTACTGAATTTTTTTTCTCTTCAAGATAGGGTTGGCGCCATGTTTGCTGAAATTCTTGGTAAGGCTGTTTTCACGTAAAACATTTGTTTTTTTAATATTGCGGCTTTAATATGCATTTTAGCGCATAAATTTATATAATAAAAAATGTAGAGAATTTAAAATCCTACATCTTTTATCTCAAACATTTTTTTGTATAACGCTTAGTTTAGCGGTAATTAGCGATTTTCTGTTTTTTTTCTCCCGAAAACGTGTGAAAAATCTATTTTTGTAAGATTTCGGCCTTAGTATGCATTTTAGGACAAAAGTGTATAATCAAATTTATAAGAAAATAAAAAGATCTTCGACTTTTATTAAAAGCATTTTTCTCAACAGAGCCTAGTTTAGCGTGAAAGAGTGATTTTCTGTATTTTTAAGCCAAACCGAGGTCGATTTTCATTTTGGGTTTTTCACTTATGATTAAAATAAGGTTATGTTTTTTGAGGTTAGTTTTTTGTTTATTTCTTTTGTTTTATTACTAATGTTAGGTTATATTGTTAATTATTTGCATTGGAAAGAGAAAGTTGTGTGAGTGTTTCACACCAGATTTTTGTGTACAGTAGTTAGGTAAATAGTATCTGGCTCAATTTCGACTCGAATCGGAGCGCCATATGTGACACCACTTCACTGCCCGTTTACCCGCTACGTAGCCCACTGCCTGCTTTCAATTGAAATAAAATGAAATTTTATTTTATTTTCCCATACAACGTTACGATAATTATTTTACAAATAATAATACAGTAAAAATATTATATAAAAGAAAACAAAAGAGAGAGAAAAACAAATAAAAATAATATATATATATATATATATATATATATATGTATGTAATAAAAATCCGATCCCCTCTTCACCCCTTCTTTCTGACTTACATTACAAAAATTGCCGGAAATCACGGGTGCAAAGGTTAAATGACGTGTGCGCAGGCAAGAGTTGCGGAAATAATTCAATAATAAAATTCATTTATCAATAAGTAAATAATTTTTATAATAAAATTGAATATAACATTTTTATATGAAAATATGAAGCATCTCCGAATGACACGACACGAAAAGCAGTTTGATAAATATAAGGAAAAAGTATTACAAAATTACAATCATTATATATAAGATAAAAAGAAACTTGATTCACACAGTGATATTAAAATAGTAAGTCGATAATATTGTTATTTAATTTAATCCATTCGTTCATACTATCAGTAACTAATTTTTTATTGAGGTGATTTGAAATTAAATAGTATGGAATGAAATTGATTGATATTAGTTGTAATAAATAATTGTAATTTTAAACTCTAGTGTATTAATTATCTAATTACCTAGATCCCGAAACAGACCTTAGCGATAAGTGTCACAATATCAGGTGAAAACACTAGCACGACTTTATCTTGCCAATGTAAATTACAGTAAGCGATCTAAAATGAAAATCAACTTCTTTTTTGACTAAAAATTGCAAAAAATTGCTTCTAAACTAAGCTCTGCAGCGACAAATGCTAAAAAAAGATGTAGGTTTTTTTACTGTCCTATAACTTTGCTTATGAACACTGTTGTCGTAAAATACATACAAAGGCCGCAATCTTAAAAAAATCACATATTTTACCGATTTTTATGAGAAAAAAAATAAATTGCCGCTAAACTGAGCATTGTACAAAAGAATGTTTGAAATAAAATTCGTACGATTTAAATGTTCTACAACTTGATTTTACACTTTGCCCTAAAAAGCATATTAAGGCCGCAAACTTAAAATAAAAAACATTTTTTTCTACGAGTGCGCAGCCCCCAAGGATTTTTGCAGACATAGCGCTTACCCAACTCTACTCTTGTAGAGCATTAAAAATGTATTAGTAAATGAGCGATTCGAAACAAAATTGTATAGGCCATTTTTGAGAAAATTCCAAAATGTGAAATTACACGAATAAACTACTTTTTCCGGTTGACCGACTTTGATGAAAATGTTTGTGTCGGGTCCTCTAGTGGTATCTAATTTTAGTTCCAAGTTTCAATTTCGTACAATATTCCGTTCTTGAGATATTTTGTTTACACACACACACACACATACACACACACACACACACACACACCAAAATCAGTAAAAAGTTGTTTGGTTTTGGAGGTCTGAAAACGTGTAGGCCTATATCAGGTGAATACTCGATTTCGAAACTCGACCGGTTATGGGCCACTACCGTTCGAAACCGGAACTTCAAACCCAATGATTTTTTAATCTGTTCTTTAAGAGGAATCGATTGAGACTAGTTTTGTTTCCAAATTACAACTTTAATTTCTTGAATTCCGGTTTCTGGCCACTTCCGATCAAAACCGGAACTTCTATTCTAATAATTTCGGTATCTACTTTTTACGAGAAATCGAATGACACTATTTTTGTTTCCAAATTCCCACTTTGATTTGTTGACTTCCGGTTTTGGATCACTTCCGGTTGATCCGGAACTTCAAATACAATCCAGGACTAACTTTTTGTGTGCATTACGAATCCGAGGTCGAAACCGGAACTTCAAACCCAATGATTTTTGTAGCTGCTCTTTAAGAGGAATCTTTTTTTTTTTTGGTTTAACGTCCGACTGTTTTGCAAATTGCTGCTAATGCAGACGGGTTAAGAGGAATCGATTGAGACTAGTTTTGTTTCCAAATTTCAACTTTAATTTCTTGAATTCCGGTTTCTGGCCACTTCCGGTCAAAACCGGAACTTCTAATCTAATAATTTCGGTATCTACTTTTACGAGAAATCGAATGACATAAATTTTGTTTCCAAATTCCCACTTCGATTTGTTGACTTCTGGTTTTGGATCACTTCCGGTTGATCCGGAACTTCAAACCCAATCCAAGCCCACTAACTTTTTGTGTGTATTACGAATCCGAAATCTATTTGTTGCTGTCTCTTGTAGTTTGTAACATTCGGGTGTGACCGATCTACGTAAGTAAATGACAGATGACAATTTAAAAAATCCACCACCATTACTTTTACATTAACGAGCCATTATGATTACTAGTTTACTAATTTCCTGAACTAAACGGATTTCCTGCAACTTATTCCCGACAGACGCTTAAACACAATCACAAATGAAATAGTAAACAATATCGCCGAAGGGTCCGTAATTCTTCAGACTTATGGCGTTCGTATTGTATTACCAGTATGAAGAATGTCCATTTTCACCACTTTTAAGTGAATCTCTAGAAGGAGAAACAGCGGGCATTGTCATGAATGGTACTCTTATAAACAACCTGCGATACGCAGACGACACGGTATTGCTCGCCGAAAGCATAGAAGGCCTGCAAAGAATGCTGAACAACATAATTAAAGCCAGTGAAGAATATGGGCTCACATTAAACGCCAAGAAGACCAAATACATGGTCATTACTAAACGAGACAATCCACAAGAACAACTTTTTGCTCGGCAAGACAGAATCGAACAAGTGGAAGCCTATAACTATCTGGGAACCTGAGTCAATTGCAGTGCAAGCCACTTGCCAGAAATAAAGATCAGCATTGAAAAAGCCAGGGCAGCATTCCTAAAAATGAGACTCTTCTATCGGCCCGCGACCAGAGCCTCGAAATCACCCGCCTCTTGAAGTGCTACGTCTTTCCCATCCTTTTGTATGAGGTAGAGGCGTGGACACTCACCAAAGAATGTAAGACCCGTCTACAAGCGTTTGAAATATGGACCTACCAGAGAATACTTCGAATACCATGGACGAACAGGGTCACATATATGGAGGTCCTTAGAATAATGGGGAAATCCTGCAGAGCATAAAGATAAGAAAATTGACATACCTTGGACACATCATGAGGGGGCCTAAATACGAGATTCTGCATCTCTTAATTCAAGGGAAACTCGTTGGTAAACGCTCGGTGGGACACAGAAGAATATCATGGTTAAGAAACCTGAGAGAAGTGTGCTCGTCGCATGACCTTTTCAGAGCAGCAGTAGACAAGGTACGACTAACCATGATAGCCAACCTTCGTAATGGAGAAGGCACCTAAAGAAGAAGAAGTGAATCATAAATACAATTTCGTTGATCCAGAAACTGTAACGAACACGCAGATCATCAAACGTTTGTGGGGCAGTGCTAAAGGCAAAACAAAAGATGTCGCAGATGGCTAGACACCATTTAGAGTCATACCTGGCCGAGTACAAATGGTCGCTTACACGCATGTTTATCTATTACACTCCTCTGCTGACCACGCCCATTCTGGAGGAATTTAATTTAGTGGCTTCAGAATGCTACCTAGCAGGCGAAGGCACAACCCCTGAGAGGCCAACTTAAATGAATGGGTGCGGTCACGTCCGCAGGCACTGAGTATAGAATAACTAGAGAAGCCTTTCCATAAGCGGCAGACTGGCGGTTGTGTGCGCTGACCCCCCAACTCCTTGGTTACCTACGTCGCCAAGCCCAGCCACCTGCCATCACACTGCTGCTTCTGTTTCGTTTAGTTGTTCTGCCTTATCTCGGATTTCTTTGGTTTTGCTTCTGTTAGTTTTCAGTGTAACTGAGAGAATAAGTTAAATAATATAGAAAGCCAGATGAACAAAATTATACAAAATATGAAATCACTGGTATTTATGTTTATTAAAAAGTACTAAATGAATGTATATTGATTGATTCGTTACTGTAATAAATAAAAATAAAAAACCAAAATTGGCTGTCGACTATTATTACAATTAATACATTAAGAAAATAAATGAAAAAATTAATAATTCAGTGGTAATTAATAATTGTCAATGTTTGTTCTGGTTCACTTTATTTTTTGTTTTAGGTAAATCTTTTTTCTAAAGTTTTGTTTTGAGTCTTTTTAATTACAACCAAATCTTACGTAAGTCGAAAAGTTAGATAATATGCCATCGCAAGTGATTGAGGTAACTTTGATGTTTACGTCAGATAGAAGGTGCAAGCATTGAAAGGTCAGAGAATAAATTTGTTCACCGGTGATTCCTTAAAAAAAAAATTACTCCAGAGGTATTTTCCATAACTTATTGACACATACGAGATGAATGACAAACACTTCATTAGCTATTGGAGCTCCGTCGTCAGTATTTCCGTGTCCCAGATCCATGTAGGCATACAATTTTTTTCCATCCCAATCTACATGCTGCCGAATGGCCATTGTATCGAACATTAAACTGCACACCAAAACATGTTCATTTTGAAACTTTTCTTTTAGTACTCGGAAAACTTCTGAGCTAAACCCTGGTTCGGCATTAATTGAAGAATACCACTTAGCCACATTACATTAATGTATTACCGCGTTCGGACATGAGGAAGGCCTGAAAAGTGTGTCGAACAAAGCTGTACGCTTTAGGAGACAAAAAATGCAAAGTCGTGGTGAAATTACGAAGGCGGTCATCGTACAGTTTTTTTCAGTTTGAGATTGGTGGGCTTTTGTGATTCTCTCTGTATAAGACAGAACGAAGTTTTTGAAATATTGCTCAATAGATCACCGTGCTCCGACTGAATAAGATTTTTGTTTATAATTCTCTTACGATATCTTTTAAATTAGCCACTTTTAACTTTAGTCTCTTTTGTTTTAATGGTATATTTCTTAATCGTTTTCTTGTTTCAGTTAGTTTCCGTTGGGTTTTCTTAAGTTTTTCGGTAGTTATTTCGAAATAAGTTTTTTGTACTTTTTCCGATATTGAGGGCGAAATTGGTGAGAGAGCACGCTTTAAAACTCTCCTTACATTTGACGTTGATGTTGACGGCTGTAAATGTGGTGGAAATGCTGCAAATATCGCTGGAACTGCATCTTTTGTAAATATCTTCGAAAAGGAGAAGAGTTATCATTATCATCTTCTTTGAAATGGTCACGACAAATACGACTGTGATTAGATGGTTTCCAGTTGTCTCTCCTGATTGCTTAAATCCATTTTTCGTTGAGTTCTGGATTGTTAGGAAAACGGTGGAAAGAAATTTTCATTCCCTCTACAGCTTCTGTTTTCATTTTTCGGTTATTGCATCCGTACGCCACACACATACCAATTTTAAAGCTGGATAAGTGTCCACACACAATAATTTACACACAAAAATCCACGCACAATAATTCACACACAATAATCTACGCACAATAATCCACGCACAATAATCCACACACAATAACTAAAGTGAATAAACAAAACGCACAATATAATATTAAACAATAACTGAAAAAATTAAAAGAAACGCACAGATTATAGGTTAGTTACCGCTTCGTGGGAAGGGAAATGATTGAAGTGGCAGGCGATATGGGTAACCAAAGAGTGGGGGTAAGTAGACACACTTCGCTCATCCACTAGGCCGCTCTATTACTTCTATACTCTGTGTCCGCAGGGCGCCCCACTCCCCTCAGTACTCGTGTAAAAGTTGGACGAGTAGCCGTCGAGGTCGTTACGCAGCTAATGCTTTGCACGTGGCTCTACCACATGTGGATGTGCTGCGCACAACCATGCACTAAAAATAGCACACAGACGTGCTACGGTCTGCGCCCGTTACCTCGAAAGCAGGCAAGGATAGGGTAGCTAAACCGCAGTTCAGTGGGGGCACGCTCTGTGTGGTCTGGGGCGTGCCCCCCAATGGTGGCCAATGGTAGCTGGAGACGATAGTTTTATACCTTGGACAATTCGAATTGGCACAAGCAGCTTCGGTGTTTATTCCACTCTTCACCCCTCGCCATGCAACGACGGTACAGTCACAAAAGTATAGCATCGCTAATGTAACGTGCAACTCACGTATGGTCGCAAAGCTTTGTATTAACTGTTATTAATAATATGTCAGACATAATGATGTGACTAATTTGTTTTCATATATGATTTTCTGTTCATTATATATTCAGACAAATTTTTACCTTCTCTTGCCTATATGAATATATAGGAAGGAAAGTATTGTTTTCATGTCGATTTTTCGAAATCGAGTTTTCACCGGATCTATATGTTTTCAGACCCCCTGAACCCAAAAAACATGTTTTTAGCAATTGGTCTGTGTATGTGTGTGTGTGCGCACGCGCGCGCGCGTGTGTGTGTGTGTGTGTGAACAGAATATCTCAAGAACGAAACATCGTACAAACTTGAAACTTGAAACTTAAGTTACATAAAACTACCGGACCCGACACGAACATTTTCATCAAAATCGGTCAACCGGAAGTAGTAGTTTATTCGTGTAATTTTTCACTTTTTTGCGATTTCCTCAAAAACTGGTCCTAAGATTTTTTTAAAAATCGCCTGGTTTACTAAATTTTTTATGTTCTACAAGATAGGGTAGGCGCCATGTTTGCTGAAATTCTTGGTGAGGGTGTTTTTGCGTAAATACGTTGTTTTTTTAAGATTACGGCTTAAATATAAATTTTAGCGCAAAAATGTATATAATAAAAATTGTAGAGAATTTTAAATCCTACTACTTTTATTTCTAACATATTTTTGTATAATGCTTCGTTTAGCAGTAATTAGCAATTTTATGTTTTTTTCTCACGAAAACGTGTGGAAAATCGATTTTTTTAAGATTTCGGCCTTAGTATGCATTTTACGACAAAGATGTATATAATTAATTTTATAGAAAATACAAAGATCTACAACTTTTATTTAAAGCATTTTTCTCTACAGAGCCTAGTTTACCGTAAAACAGGGATTTTCCGTATTTTTAAGCCAAACTAAGGTTGATTTTCATTTTGCGTCTTTCACTCATGATTAAAATTAGGTTATGTTTATTAAGGTTAGTTATTTGTTTATTTCTAATGTGTTAGTACTAATGTTAGGTTATATTGTTTAAATTATTTGCATTGGCAAGAGAAAGTTGTGTGAGTGTTTCACAGCAGATTTTTTCATTTAGTTTGCGTGCGTCTGTAGTGCAGTTTAGTTTTTGCAGTTTTTCTTCTGTTTGCAGTTGTTCAGTTCTGTAGTTTTTGCAGTTTAGTTCTTATAATTTACAATTTAAATTTTTACTGAGAAAAATTAAATACATATTTTAAAATGAAATAATTATTTGTATGTTTGTACATTGAAATAAGGTTGTAGGCATTTGCGTACATTAGAATTTGGAGATCTTGTTGAAAGAATAGGTAATGGATACACTTTATGCAGAACTGTGTGTACACGTACAGCACGAATTGTCGACAGTATACCGCGATTTTAGGTGCTATTAGTCTTCAATCCTCCAGAAATCAACTTATAATGTAATTATGTTTAATGAGTGAGTTTGCATGCCAGTGCATTTCCAGTGAATTTCTAACTGAAATCAGAGTGGGCCCCCCCCCGTTAATTTAAAAGTACCTCGCCACCAGTTATATTGTCAATTAATTTTTTATTCAACGTGTAGGCCTGTATAACAAAACTTAATTTTTCAAGGAACTGAATTGTAAATTTAAGAAGAGCAAACTTTCTCGTGTTGTTTCTCTTCAAATAATGAACTCTGGTTAATTGAAGCCTTACAAATTTTAATCATCGCTAAATTCAAATTGATGAATCTGCCAATTGGAAGCTTCTTGGTTCAATTTAGTTGTCTTACTTTATGTAAGGTTTCGTAAAGGAAAAGTTTTCTATTATTAAGGTTTTACAATGATTGAATTCTATTCGAACCACTGCTTTGAATTGTTACTTTCTCCCTCCAAATCTCTAGTAATTGTCCATAACAGCAGTTGAAGTGTTTAATTATTTGCCCTCGTTCGGCCAGTTCCAGGTCTACAAAAAATAGTTGCGTTTCTTATCACGTGATCACCCAATTGACTGAAGTATTTACCACAGAAGAGATAGACAACATGTAAAATACTACTATTATTATTAAACTAACATTTTTAAGTAAGAAGACTGTTAGAGATTTTCTGGAATAAATAAAATCCACTAAAATGGATCAAAGAGGTCAAGAATAACATGACAGAACTCATTATCACAATAAATGTCTTAAAAATTAAATCAGAAAAATATCACAAAATCAAACCCCCTAAAACCAGATTCCCACAGAAAGTAAAGGTGGCAAGAAAAGCAGTGTATTCAGCAGCAAGAAGTCTCCAGAATCCTTGAAGAAATATTGGTGGAACAAGAGAGAAGAGAAAGAACTGCAAAAGTGCAGCAAGAAGATTAAAAGAAGAATATGAACTTACCAGGCTATAAACTGATGTGTTCAAATGAGGCCTTAAAAATATAAAAAAGCCTAAAAATTTTAAAATTTTGTAAAATAGACTTAGCTAAGAGGGGTTGGGCGCTGGTAGCGCCACAATTTGAATTTTATTTAAAGGGTTGAAGGTGCCGCTATCGCTTTTGTATTGTAACCGCTGAACGCACACTCGCTCACCAGTCCGCGCCAGAGACAGTCGGACAGTCCGCTTTAGTAACGGGTGTTTCAAAAAGGACGCACTTCGAAGTTTGAGCACGCTAATTTATTACGTTAAGTAATTACAAATTATACAAATTATACGGTATAAAATTATTACCTTTATAACATTCAGATTACCTTTAAAACTTCACAATAAATGTGCAAAATGACTTCCTCCGCTTGTAATGCAAGTTCGGACACGTTTCATAACATTTGCAGCCACTTTTCGTAGTGTTTACTCATTAATGTTTGTAATCTCACTTTCAATATTAGCCTTCAATTCTTCAATTGTATGAGGATTGTTTTTAAAAACCTTACTCTTTAAATTCCCCCAAAGAAAAAACTCCGCAGGAGTAAGATCTGGGGATCTTGGTGTCCACAATCCTTTTGATATCACACGATGGCCAAAAAATTCTCGTAACATATTCAGCGTTTCAATAGAAGTACGTTGCGTTATCCTGCTGAAACCAACAATCTCGTGTAATTCTAACACCGCTATAAATTGTTCAATTACGTTGCGGTACACCACACCATCTACAGATGTGTCAAAAAATAAAGGCCCAATAATACGACGCGGGGAGATCGCACACCAAACACCAATTTTACGTGCGTGTAGTGGACGTTCTTGAAATGTGTGAGGATTATGAGCGCTCCATATTCGGCAGTTTTGGTTGTTGATGTAACCATCCAAGTGGAACCATGCTTCGTCACTGAAATAAACACGATCCAATATTTCAACACCGTTGTCATTAACAAAAGAACGTATCCAACGACAATACTGTATACGTTTCCCATGGTCAACTTCTTTCAGTTCATGAACGACACCGATGCGGTAAGGATGGAGATTTAATTTTTTTGTAGCCTTTAAAGCGGAAGATAGTGATAATCCAGCCTGTGAAGATAACTTTCTAAGTGATTTGGCGGGTGAGGTAGTCAAACGTTGTTTCATATCGTCCAAAACTTGTTCTGTTAACACTGACGGTCGACTTGTGCTTTTCCGATCCTGTACACTGCCAGTCTCATGAAATTGATTAATCAGACGCGATATTGTGGTGTTATTAGGTACTTCAGAATTGGGAAATTTTAACTGGAACTCGTTCGTAAGATTTATATGCGCAATAACTTTCAATAATAAAAACACGTTCATCCTTTGAAAAAACCATGTTTGAACTTATACAGACACTACAGACACAAATGAATACTGGGACAGCACTAGTACATGTCATCAACAATGAGTACGGTAGTGCCAACTGTTATTTGGGGGGAAAAAATATTTCCTATGCAGAAAATATTAACCCTTCAACTTCGAATGGCGTCCTTTTTGAAACACCCGTTATTTGCATTAACTTTACGCGCACCCGGAAAACGGCATTCAACCACGAAGTTTCCTGGTAAGAAATCGCTCCTTAGGAGACAGCAGTGTAGTAGGTATTCTTCTTCTTCTTCAGGTGCCCTCTCCATTACGGAGGGTGGCTATCATTATGGTTAGTCGTACCTTGTCTACTGCTGCTCTGAAAAGATCATGCGACGAGCAGTTAAACGCTTCTCTCAGGTTTCTTAACGACAATATTCTTCTGCGTCCCACCGAGCGTTTACCAATGATTTTTCCTTGAATTATGAGATGCAAAATCTCGTATTTAGGTCCCCTCATGATGTGTCCAAGGTATGTCGGTTTCCTTATCTTTATGCTTTGCAGGATTTCCAGCTCTTTCCCCCATTCTTCTGAGCACTTCTACATTTGTAACCCTGTCCGTTCACGGTATTCGAAGTATCCTCTGGTAGGTCCATATTTCAAACGCTTGTAGTCGGGTGTCACATTCCTTGGAGAGTGTCTACGCCTCTACCCCATACAAGAGGATGAGAAAGACGTAGCACTGTAAAAGGTGGGTCCTGGTTTCGAGGCTCAGGTCGCGGGCTGATAGATGAGGTCTCATTTTTAGGAATGCTGCCCTGGCTTTTTCAATTCTGATCTTCATTTCTGGCAAGTGGTTTGCACTGTAGTTGACTCGGGTTCCCAGATAGTTATAGGCTTCCACTTGTTCGATTCTGTCTTGCCCAGAAAAAAGTTGTTCTTGTGGATTGTCTCGTTTAGTATTGACCATGTATTTTGTCTTCTTAGCGTTTAATGTGAGCCCACACTCTTCACTAGTAGTGGGTATACCTATCCCTTATTCCTGTCTATCCTCTTTTACCCCCCATTCATCACGAGTACTAATAAAGCTATAAAAGGAGGTAAGAGGCTGCTTAATTCTGTATTTATTTACGTCGCATTCCGGGTACGCCAACCAAATACAAAGTTCACAAGACTCGCAGCAGAACACGCATCGCATACGGTCCACTGCTGTGGAGGAGGGTCCCGCAGGATCCTTTCTTGATTTGGTTTTTGTCTTCGCTCGGTAACAAACGCACCGCACCGCACCACGCAAGCAACTACGCTATCAGGCGCAACTATCAGGTAGACAATCCAACGGGATATGACGTTCACAACCGTGCAACATGTAAAGTAGCGTCCACACCCGCATGTCCCACTCTATTTGTCAGAATTTTAAAAGCTCTACCACAACATTGGCCAGTCAGTAATTTAGTGTTATTAACGCAGAATTATTTTTAGAGTTATTAAGCACAATTCCCTAACTTCCTGTAAGTTTTCGTTGATTTTTTTCAGGATATACCTACTAAAACCTTAATTTTATTCATAAAAATAATTTTTTGACGTAATTTAATGTATTTCTTGTAGATGTAACCCTGAACTATTGAACAACATAAAAAACCGAAAATTTAAATTTTCAGTGAAAACCATTATACAGTCTCATTTTAATGAATGTACGTGTAGTACTTTTGTGTGACGGTGAATTTGATATTTATTAACTAAGAGATAGCGTTTGATAGAGTAGAGAGTGGAAGCATTGAAATGTATTCATTAAATTGAATTTCCTATCGAGGAAAGTGGAAGGTGTAATTAGAGTAAGTGCTTTGCTTTATTGCTCCTTACTCCTCACTCTAAGTCATTATGGGGATCCAATTAACTTCTTAATTTTCCCAGACTGCTCGACATATTTATTCCCTGTCAATGTTCAATGGTAACGGGTGTTTTATTGAGGACGCAACCCTGATGATTATAAGAAAATAGAAATAATACATCGGTAAATTTTCTGTCCCTCAATCGGTATGTTGGCAACAGTGTACTCAAGATCAACTAACTAAGACAGTTAAAATGTTCCAGTCAAGCATTAGAGTAGTGACAGCAGTCGTTTCGTTATAGTGTCAGCAATGGTTTTTTCCAAGGAAGAACGTTCATAGCCATCTGATGGTCTGTACCTTTCAGTTCATAAGTTACGCCAATGCGATAAGGATGCAAATGTAACTTTCTCGTAGCTCTAAAAACAGTAGATAATGTTAAACCAGCTTCCGATGATAATCTTCAAAGCGATTTTTTTAGGTGATTGAGTCAATGATTTTTCAAATCTTCGAGAACTTCCGCGGTTAACTTTGTTGGCTGGCGAGGTGGTTTCTCATCGAGTACACTCCCAGTTCTACAGAATTTATCTATCAAACGCAATATTGACGATTTATTCGGAACGGCAGAATGGGGAAATTTCAACTGAAACTTATCTTGCACACATTTGTAAGATTTACTCGCTGTGTAAGTCGCTACAATAAACACGCGTTCTTCCTTGGAAAAACCATTGCTGACACAATATAACGAAACGACTACTGTCACCACACTAATGCTTGACTGGAACATTTTAACTGTCTTAGGTAGTTGGCCTTAAGTACTGTTGCCAACATACCGATTGAGGGACAGAAAATTTACAAAAAAATGTTTGAATTAAAAGTTGTAGTATTTTAAATTCTCTACAACTTTAGTGTTATAAATTTTTGCGTTAAAATGCATAATAATCTTAAAAAAACAATTTTTTTTACGTGAAAACAGCCGCAACAAGAATTTCAGCAAACATGGCGCTTACCTCATCATGAAGAGCATAAAAAATTAAGTAATAAAGCGATTTTTAAAAAAATCGTAGGACCAGTTTTTGAGAAAATCGCAAAAAAGTAAAAAATTATACGAATAAACTACTTCTTCCGGTTGACCGATTTTGATGAAAATGTTCGTGTTAGGTCCGGTAGTGGTATGTAACTCAAGTTTCAAATTTAAAGTACGTATGATGTTCTGTTCTTGAGATATTTTGTATATACACACACAGACACACAGACCAATCGTTAAAATCATGTTTTTTGGGTTCAGGGGGTCTGAAAACGTGTAGATCGGGTGAAAACTCGATTTCGAAAAATCGACATGAAGACAATACTTTCCTTCATATATATTTATATAGGCAAGAGAAAGTAAAAAACGATAAGGAGAAGTTTAAGGAAAATCTGGTGTGAAACACTCACCCGACTTTATCTTACCAATGCAAATAATGAACAATATAACCTAACATAAGTAACAACGTATAAAAACGGATAAATGGCCGTCTCCGTGACGTAGTAATAGCGCCTCTAGCTTACTGAGCGGAAGTCCCGGGTTCGATTCCCAACTAGGCTTTGGAAATTACTACGTGCCAAAACCTATCATTAGAGTTTCTTAACCCACCGTAGTCGCTAATGATCAAGCAGTTGATGCGACTTTAAACAAATAAACTTACCTACAAAAACATAACCTAATTTTAATCACTGATGCAAAACGAAAAGCAACCTCAGTTTGGCTTAATAATACGGAAAATCACTCTTTGACGCTAAACTGGCCTTTGTAGTGAGATATCGTTAAAATAAAAGTTTTAGATATTTAAATTCATTATAAATTTGATTATATTATGTACATTAATCGTGAAATGCATACTAAGGCAAAACTCGTAAAAATCTACGTTTTACAATTTTTCATGAAAAAAAACGCAAAAACACTAATTACCGCTAAACTAAGCGATGCACAAAGAAATGTTAGGAATAAACATTGTAGATTTTTAAATTGTCTACAACTTTTCTTATATAGGCCTACACTTTGCCTTGAAATTAAAATTAAGGCCGCAATCTTCAACAAATAATTTTTTTGTACGAGAGCCTCCCTAAAAAGTTTAGAAGACATGACGCCCTATCCCTATATTTAGAGCATAAAAAAAAAAATCTGGTGTGAAACACTCACACGACTTTCTCTTGCCAATGCAAATAATGACCAATATAACCTAAAATTAGGAAAAAAAACATTTTAAATAAACAAAAAACTAACCTCAATAAACAAAACCTAATTTTAATCATGAGTGAAAGACGCAAAATGAAAGTCTACCTCAGTTTGGTTTGAAAATACGGAAAATCACTCTTTCACGCTAAACTAGGCTCTGTAGAGAAAAATGCGCGAAATCAAAGTTGTAGTTCTGTTAATTTTCTATAAATTTTATTATATAGCTCCACTTTTGTCGTAAAATGCAAGGCCGAAATCTTAAAAAAATTGATTTTCAACACGTTTTCGTGAGAAAAAAACAGAAAATCGCTAATTACTGCTAAACTAAGCAGTATACAAAAAATGATTGAATTAAAGTTGTAGGATTTTAAATTTGTCTACAAGTTTTATTATAAATTGTTGCGCTAAAATGCATATTAAAGCCGCAATCTTAAAAAAAACAATTTTTTACGTGCAAACAGCCTCACCAAGAATTTCAGCAAACATGGTGCCTACCCTATCTTGTAGAGCATAAAAGTTTAGTAAACCAGGCGATTTTAAAAAATATCGTTGGACCAGTTATTTAGAAAATTTGACAAAAGTGAAAAATTACACGAATAAACTACTTATTCCGGTTGACCGATTTTAATGAAAATGTTTCTGTCGGGTTGTCTAGCAGTACCGAACTTACGTTTTGAGGTTTAATTTCATACGATGTTTCATCCTTGAGATATTTTGTTCGCACATACAGATCAATCGCTAAATGAAAAATATACATGAAAATAATACTTTCCTTCCTATATATTCATAAAGGCAAGAGAAAGGAAAAATTGAATTTCTTTCTTTAATAATTTCAGGAAAATTGGTCAATGAGGAAAATACTTGGAGAAGGCGGAGGAAAAAGATCCATGGATTTAATGAGAAGAATTTCTAAATACAGAAAAAACTGGTTATCAAATATGGTTGGAAATGTTTGGCAAAAATTAAAAAACAAGATTAAAAGATCTAGATTGAAAATACCGTGGAAAATACAGAGTAAATCTGATTTACCTCCATGGGTTATGAATGTGTTAGACAAAGAAGGGGTTGTTCTTCATCAAGGAGATTGGGTCAACAGAACTACATCCACTGTAAACCCAATAGTATTGTATTACAACAGGACTGTCGAAGATTACCTCAATTCATTCACAGAAAAATCATCTGTCTCTTACACAAGAAGAAAATATAAAAAACGAAAAAAACGACCTCAAAAAAGAGAAAAGAGAATAAAACACATAAAACCAAGAAAATATAAAAAATCCAGAAAACATACATAAATTTATTTAAAAGTTTTTTGGTACTCTTTCCTACTTTTTATCGTATATGGATACTGAAGTCACGAATTTTCCTTTTGCGTATGTATGGGCTGTGAGGAAGGGAAATGAAATATTTGCAGTGCTGCCAACCTCAACAGTGAGACACTATGTGTACATTTCACTACCGTGCAGTTTCTAGATACATTTTGTAAGCTGTGGTTTATTCCGAGAAAATGTTTTCTTCATAAACCTTATAAGAAATAAATATGACCTGTAATATTGCCTATAACTTAATTACATGACTAGAAATGTTTGATTTACTCTATTTACGAATGAATCGCCTTCTTTACTATTGCTGTCATCGGCGTTTCATTATCAGTCTCTCAAGTATCTACCTAACCGTTTCCTTTTTATACCAGGTGTCAACAAAACTATTGAAAAATAGCTTCTTCACGTCCTTAGTTTCCTTCTTTATTTTTCGATTTGTATTAAGAGAAACATCACAGTAGTTAGCCGCTCGCTCACGGCTTATGTTAACAGGCACGGATAGGCATTTCTGTTTAGCTTCAACTTTATAACATTTTGTTACATTGCGTTCAGCACTGTAAACAGTTCGACCACGTTTTCGAGAAACCGACATTTGTGTTTACGGTAACAAACAGTTATATTCGTACAGTTAACCAACAAAAGATTCAAAAAGATTCCAACAACCTAAGGTTGATTTTCATTTTGTGTCTTTCACTCATGATAAAAATAAGGTTATGTTTTTGAGGTTAGTTTTTTGTTTATTTCTAGTGTTTTATTATTAATGTTAGATTATACTCGATTTCGTGAAATCGACATGAAAACAATACTTCCCTTCCTATAATATTCATACAGGCAAGAGAAAATAAAAAAAAATCTGTTGTGAAACACTCACACAACTTTCTCTTGCCTATGCAAATAATTAACAATAAACCTAACATTAGTAAAAAAACATTATAAATAAACAACAAACTAACCTCAATAAACATAACCTAATTGTATGAAAGACGCAAAATGAAAATCGATCTCGGTTTGCCTTAAAAATATGAAAATCACTCTTTCACGCCTAAACTAGGCTCTGTAGAGAATAATGCTATCCATAAAAGTTGTAGATCTTTTAATTTTCTATAAATTCGATTATATACTATACACTTTTGTCATAAAATGCATACTAAGGCCGAAATCTTAAAAAAATCGATTTTTCAAAACAGAAAATTACTAATTACCGCTAACCTAAGCGTTATACAAAAAATGTTCGATATAAAAGTTATAAGATTTTAAATTCTCTACATTTTTTATTATATAAATTTTTGCGCTATAATACATATTAAAGCCGTAATTTTTAAAAAACAAATTTTTTACTTAAAAACAGTCTCATCAATAATTTTAGAAAACATGGCACCTACCCTATCTTGTAGAGCATAAAAAATTTAGTAAACCAGGCGATTTTTAAAAAAATCGTAGGACCAGTTTTCGAGAAAATCGCAAAAAAGTGAAAAATTACACGAATAAAGTACTACTTCTGGTTGACCGATTTTGATGAAAATGTTCGTGTCGGGTCCAGTAGTGGTATGTAGGCCTAACTTAAGTTTCAAGTTTCAAGTTCGTACAATGTTCCGTTCTTGAGATATTTTGTACACACACACACACACACACACACGACACACGAACACACGAACACACACACACACACACACACACACACAGACCAATCGCTAAAAGCAAGTTTTTTGGGTTCAGGGGGTCTGAAAATGTGTAGATCATCCGGTGAAAACTCGATTTCTTAAAATCGACATGAAAACAATACTTTCCTTCCTATATAAATATTATTCATATAGGCAAGAGAAAATAAATATTAGTAAATGAAACGATTTTTTTTTAAAAAAAGAAAGTTTTTCACTGCCTGCATTGTGAAAAGAAAGTCGTGTGAATGTTTTACAACACTTTTTTTTACTTAGGTACCTAGACCATTGTATACAGAAAAATAAAGTTTAAACTTTTTTATTGTTATGATATTTTTACGACTTACTGTAATATTTTTTGTCTATTCACTTTTGTTTTAATGTTTAATAAAAAACTTTGTTATGAATAATTAAGTGCAGGAAAGATTTCGTTTTAATCTGTGGGGTGGAAGCACACAGAAGAATTGTAGGGCGGACGGGTGAGTGAAGTTGGAGTGTTATGGGAGAGGGAAGGTAACAATAGCAAAGTTAAGAGGATTTTACGGTACAAAACTTTCTACTTTTATTCATGTCAGTAAAAGTATAACAAAACAAAAAAACAACTGAACAAATATAAAGAGCATGTTAAAAATTAATCTGTGAATGTAATGCTTAACTAACATGTTAACATTTCACATATGCATATGGATAATTATTAACTTAAATAAACACTTTTACGAAATTAAAATGTTAAAAAGCTTTACTTTTGCGTACAACTTTATTTCAAATAGTCAATTTTAGGACTTCACATAATATCATAAACTTAAATAAAAATCTGGTGTGAAACACTCACACGACTTTCTCATGCTAAAGCGAATAATGTACAATGTAACCTAACATTAGAAACAAACAAAAGATATCTGGTGTGAAACACTCACACAACTTTCTCTTACCAATGAAAATAATTAACAAAAAACTTAACGTTAGTAATAAAACATTAGAAATAAACAAAAAACTACCCCAATAAACATAACCTAATTTTAATCATAAGTGAAAGACGCAAAATGAAAATAAACCTCGATTTGGCTTAAAAATATTGAAAATCACTCTTTCACGCTAAACTAGGCTCTGTAGAGAAAGGCGCTCAAAATAAAAGTTGTAGATCTCTTAATTTCCTATAACTGTGTTTTTATACACTTTTGTCGTAAAATGCATACTAAGCCCGAAATATAAATAAAATATAAAACATAAACTAAAATGTAGGTTGGGAGTAACAGCTGATCATTATCAGTTGTTACTCCCAACCTAATATTATGCAGTTAAGAATGTGCGCTTTATGTGCGTCTGTTTTGATTTTAAATACAGCGAAATTTCAATATCTATTATTCATTTTTTCCTGAGTAATTCACATGAATCTTTTCATAATTAAATTTTCTACAAATTTATTTCAGAAAAAATACACCATTAATTACCATTTATGGAAGTAATCTTACATTAAACACAAATATGTGTTATTTCTTTGAACCAATTCGTGTGTTTTATGCAAGATATCTCTGAAAGTATTGCATTTACAGCTCTGGAACCAATTTCATTCAATTTTTCAGATTAAAAAACATTAGAATCAATCGTATTCGTATGTTTGTAACTACCTTTAACATTTTTATACGACCTTACTTCACCGAGGGTACAGAGTTCTAGGTGAAATTTTTCGCTAGCCGTAACTCGCAAACTAAGCGTTTTCAGGTATATGTTTATGTCAACGTTTTTTTTTTTTTTAGCTATAGAATGAGATCCCAAGAGATTGCGTATCGTTTTGAATCACCCTGTATAGGAAGGAAAGTATTGTTTTCATGTCGATTTTTCGAAATCGAGTTTTCACCGGATCTACACGTGTTAAGACCCTCTGAATCCAAAAAACATGTTTTTAGCAATTGGTCAGTGTGTGTGTGTGTGTGTGTGTGTGTGTGTGTGTGTGTGTGTGTGCGCGCGCGCGCGCGTGCGCGTGTGTGTGAACAGAATATCTCAAGAACGGAACATCGTACGAACTTGAAACTTAAAACTTAAGTTAGGTACTACTACCGGACGCGACACGAACATTTTCATCAAAATCGGTCAACCAGACGTAGTAGTTTATTCGCGTAATTTTTCAATTTTTTGCAATTTTTTCAAAAACTGTTCCTACGATTTTTTTTAAATCGTCTCATTTCGCCTCTTGGTAAGGCTGTTTTCACGTAAAAAAAATTGTTTTTTTAACATTGAGGCTTTAATATGAATTTTAGCGCAAAAATTTACGTAATAAAAACTGTAGAGAATTAAAATTTCTACAACTTTTACTTGAACAATTTTTTTTTATAACGCTTAGTTTAGCAGTAATTAGCGATTTCCTGTTTTTTTCTCACATAAACGTGTGAAAAATCTATTTTTTTAAGATTTCGGCCTTAGTATGCATTTTACGACAAAAATGTATACGATCAAATCTATAGGAAATTAACAGATATACAACTTTTATTACGAGCATTTTTCTCTACAGAGCCTAGTTTAGCGTGAAAGAGTGATTTTCCGTAATTTTAAGCCAAACTGAGGTCGATTTTTATTTTGCGTCTTTCAGTCATGATTAAAATAAGGTTATGTTTTTTAAAGTTAGTTTTTTTGTTTATTTCTAATGTTTTATTAGCTACTAATGTTGGGTTATATTGGTCATTATTTGCATTGACAAGAGAAAGTTGTGCGAGTGTTTCACACCAGATTTTTCTTTTAGCGCTGCGCGCAGTAACGCTGTCAGAAGCCGATGTTGTATTAAACGGAAGTTGTTCTCCAACCTACAAACGACACATTTATCAAAATCATCCATTTTTACTTTCTCTTGCCTGTATGAATATAGGCCTATAGGAAGGAAAGTAATTATTGTTTTCTTATCGATTTTTCAAAGTCGAGTTTTCACCGGATCTACACGTTTTCAGACCCCTTGAACCCAAAAAATAATGTTTTTAGCGATTGGTCTGTGTGTGTGTTCTTGTGTGCCTGTGTGTGTGTGTGTGTGTGTGTGTGTGTGTGTGTGTGCGTGTGTGTGAACAGAATATCTCAAAAAAACATGTTTTTAGCGATTGGTCTGAGTGTGTGCGTGTGTGTGTGTGTGTGCGCGCGCGTGTGTGTGTGTGAGAACAGAATATCTCAAAAACGGAACAACGTACGAACTTGAAACTTACAATTTAAGTTACATACCTCTACCGGACCCAACACAAACATTTTCATTAAAATCGGTCAACCGGAAGTAGAAGTTTATTTGTGTAATTTTTTACTTTTTTCCGATTTTCTCAAAAACTGGTTCTACGATTTTTTTTACAAAACTTTTATGCTGTACAAGATAGGGTAGGCACTATGTTGGCTGAAAGTCTTGGTGAGGCTGTTTTCACGTAAAAAAATTGTTTTTCTAAGATTACGGCTTTAATATGCATTTTAGCGCAAAAATGTATATAATACATAATGTAGAGAATTCAAAATCCTACAAGTTTTATTTTAAACATGTTTTTGTATAAGTTAACGCTTAATTTAGCGGTAATTAGCAATTTGCTGTTTTTTTCTCACGAAAACGTGTGAAAAATCGATTTTTTTAAGATTTCGGCCTTAGTATGCATTTTACGATAAAAGTGTATATAATCAAATTTATAGGAAATTAAAAGATCTATTAATTTTTTTTAAAAGCATTTTTCTCTACAGAGCCTAGTTTAGCGTAAAACAGTGATTTTCCGTATTTGTAAGCCAAACGGGTTAATTTTTATTTTGCGTCTTTCACTCATGATTAAAATAAAGTTATGTTTATTGAGGTTAGTTTTTTGTTTATTTCTAATGTTTTATTACTAATGTTTGTTTATATTGGTCATTATTTGCATTGGCAAGAGAAAGTTGTGTGAGTGTTTCACACCAGAATTTTCTTTTAGCGCTGCGCGCAGTAACGCGGCTGTCAGAAGCCGATGTTGTATTAAACGAAAGTTGTACTACAACCTACGTACGACACATTTATGAAAATCATCCATTTTTTAAGTTACATTTTACGCACGTAAAGCTTGAAACTTACAATAAACCGAGGAATGACCTAACTTTATACAAGAAATGGTGTCGCCACACCGAATTTCAATTCATCATTCAGCATGATGATTAATTAGGCTAATTGTGCTAGGCGTACATGCCTACATGCCTACATGTAGACGGCGTACAATTTGTATACAACGTGTTACATGAATAGAAACTGAGTAGTGCACTGCGTTACGTGATGTTTTTCAAAAAGGGAATAACTATCGCCGTACTATCATTCTATAGTATTCAAATGAACTGAAGTCCCCTAGCCGTGGGAGTGAAAGAATGCATAACGCTCTCACTCGCACAAGCCATACGCACCATTCCAAAAACATTAGATAATTTTACTCATTGTTGTAAGGCAAGCGTTTATGCACGCAGTAAAATAACAAGCAAGATAACGACTATATTATGTTTTCAGATTTGGATTATAACGGTAAAGACCTTTGGGCGGATGCGTAGTTATGCCACATATCTCCGTCTCACTCGCTCGGCTATGGGACATTAATTCATCTGATATCTATATCTCTGTCGAACGCTATGTGCACAGCTACCGGTCGAGGGGGGGGGGGGTGACACACGAAACAACTGAGCATGCCCGTAGCAGTGAAAGAAGTCATTTTTATAAACTATGCTGGTGCTAGCAGTGGCAGAATTCGGTACTACGGCACTACTCGAGTCAAACTAGAAGTGTTTTATTACAAAATGACACCTATATCGTTTCTGAAAGTTATATCATAAATTTCTAAATGCTTTCAAATTATAGACCTTTTAGATTCACCCTGTATATTATTTATAAAAAAAGAAACTAAAAGAATTTTAATGATCATTTCGTATTCTGTCGGTGAAAATCTCCAAAAAAAGCCATTATGTACCTACCCTCCTGGAGCGACCTTTGAAAGAACGAAGACTTTTTAACGGGTGAAAACAACCCTAATTACATATTCATCAATTTTACTGGTTTTTTTTTAATCTGTAAATTGACTTTCTCTTGTTTCGCTAATTTTTATCTTTAAAGGGAATATTTAAGTAGGTTCATTAACAATTATTTAAATGTTACACAGCTCCATCTAACGGTGTACCGTATTACTGTACGAAGCAAAAAGGAATACTTTAAGAAAAAATCTGGTGTAAAACACTCACACGACTTTCTCTTCCCAATGCAAATAATTAACAAAAAACTTAACATTAGTAGCCTAATAACATTAAAACATTAGAAATAAACAAAAAACTAACTTCAATAAACATAACCTAATTTTAAGCATGAGTGAAAACGCAAAATGAAAATCAACCTCAGATTGGCTTTAAAATACGGAAAATCACTGTTTCATGCTAAACTAGGCTCTGTAAAGAAAATTGCTATTTATAAAAGATGTAGAACTTTTAATTTCCTATAAATTTGGTTTAAATATACTTTTGTCGTACAATGCATAATACAGCCGAAATCTTTAAAAAAATCAAATTTTCACACATATTCGTGAGAAAAAAACAGAAAATCGCTAATTACCTTTAAACTAAGCGTTATACAAAAAAATGTTTGAAATAAAAGTTGTAGGATTTTAAATTATCAACAACTTTTATTATATACATTTTTGCGCTAAAATGCATATTAAAGCCGTAATCTTAAAAAAACAATTTTTTATGTGAAAACAGCCTCACCAAGAATTTCAGCAAACATGGCGGCCTACTCTACCTTGTAGAGCATAAAAAATTTAGTAAACTAGGCGATTTTAAAAAAATCGTAGGACCAGTTTTTGAGAAAATCGCAAAAAAGTGAAAAAATACACGAATAAACTACTACTTCCGGTTGACCGATTTTGATGAAAATGTTTGTGTCGGGTTTGGTAGTAGTATCAAACTTAAGTTTCAAGTTTCAAGTTCGGAGGATGTTCCGTTCTTGAGATATTCTGTTCACACACACACACACACACACATACACACACACACACACACCAATCGCTAAAAACACGTTTTTTGGGTTCAGGGGGTCTAAAACGTGTACATCCAGTGAAAACTCGATTTTGATAAATCGAAATGAAAACAACACTTTCCTTTCATGTAGGGCAAGAGAAAGTGAGAAAAAACATTGAATTGTTTACTTTTATGTTATTAGCAACGATAAAGTTGTGTACAGGTCGCAAATAAAAAAAATATGAAAAACGTACGTAACATACAGTTGTAAATAAAGCAAGCGGAGAACACACTACACGAGGAGGAATCATCCTGGCGGGAGGAATATTTCATAACTGCTGAGTTTTGAATGTGGAAGGTAAGGCTTACATAAATTTATTAAAAATTTTTTTTTCAATTTTTTGTAAAAAAGTAATATTTTCAGGCACATTCAACATCAAAAATCTTCGAAAATCAAACAACAAAGAACTTGACCAAAGAATTTGTAAAAGAAAATTTTCAATACAATTTAAAAAGAAAATATAACATATTAATAAAATGTATAAAGAGAAAAACTTGTGAAATTACAAAAATTTTTTTTGAATATATAAGTTTATTAAAAATATATTTTAATAAAATTTTAAAGTTTGGTACTAATAAAACTACTGGATTAATATCAATTGATAATTTTAGAAAAATTAAACAGAAAAGAAAACTGTTTAAAAGAACTCGAAGAAAAATTTACCCTCGCATAAAAAGGAAAAGAAAATATGAAAAATTAATAACCCAAAATACGAATATAATATATAAAAATCGAAAATTATTAATGAAATCAGAGACGGTTAGAAAAAAAGTCACTCGTCGAAAACGAACACGAAATAAAACAAGGCAAATATCGCGTTATACAAAGCGGTTCAAATATACCCGCCGTAATCATACAAGGAGATCACACATTACAAGAGGATGTATTTCCAGATGGACAAAGAGGTATAAAAAACCATCACATACAAAACTATTAAAAAACATTAATATAAAATATTACACAAAAGTATTAAAACGAAAATTACGTAGTAATTTTACAAAAAATACATCAAAATATAAAATATCAAGAAAATATAAATTTACCAGATCCAGAACGCGAGGTGTTACGTATAGAAAATTCACAAAAATATATTACAAACGTAAAGTATCTAGTAGAAATCGTCCAACTGGAATAAAATATTATTTGAGAAAGAATTTTTCACGAAGACAATACTTTCGTAGTGTTAAAATAACGTATAGAAATAGACCAACGAAATACAATCAGTCAAAAATATATAAAAATAAAAAAATTTCAAAAAATATAATTAGTTTAAAAATGGCAAGATATTTTACAACCCAGAAAATTACTACAACGGAAAAATTTGATAGTGAAAATGAAGATGATCCTATTTGGAAAATTTTTAGAAAAGTTGATAAATAAATTTTTTAATTTTTCATGGTAGTACATCATTTTGGTATTGTTAAAAAATATTTCACCCAAATCCTTAGTGTCCACTGTCTCCACACACTAGTGTCCACACTTAGTGTCACAATTAAAAAAATATGAAAAATCTGGGGTGAAACACTTACACAACTTTCTCTTGCACAATGCAAATAATGACCAACATAACCTAACATTAGTAATAAAACATTGGAAATAAATAAAAAACTAACCTCAAAAAACATAACCTTATTTTAATCATGCGTGTAAGAAGCAAAATGAAAATCGACCTCAGTTTGGCTCAAAAATACGGAAAATCACTCTTTCACGCTAAACTAGGCTCTGTAGAGAAAAATGCTACAAATGAAAGTTGTAGATCTTTTTATTTCCAATAAAATTGATTATATACACTTTTGTCATGAAATGCATTCTAAAGCCGAAATCTTAAGAAAATCGATTTTTCACACGTTTTCGTGAGACAAAAAACAGAAAATCGCTAATTACCGCTAAACTAAGCTTTATACAAAATATGTTTGAAATAAGAGTTGTAGAATTTTAAATTCTCAACAATTTTTATCATATATATGTTTGCGCTAAAATGCATATTAAAGCCGCAATCTTAAAAGAAACAATTTTTGACGTGAAAACACCGTCACCAAGAATTTCAGCAAACATGGCGCCTACCCTATCTTGTAGAGCATAAAAAAATTATTAAACCAGGTGATTTAAAAAAAATCGTAGGACCAGTTTTTGAGAAAATCTCAAAAAAGTGAGTTACTTCCGGTTGACCGATTTTTATGCAAATGTTCATGTCGGGTCAGGTAGTGGTATGTAACTTAAGTTTCAAGTTTCAAGTTCATACGATATTCCGTTCTTGAGACATTCTGTTCACACACACACAGACCAATCGTTAAAAACATGTTTTTCGGGTTCAGGGGCTCTGAAAACGTGTAGATCCGGTGAAAACTCGATATGAAAATAATAGGGCCTACTTTCCTTCCTATATATTCATATAGGCAAGAGAAAGTAAAAACGTACGTAAAATACAGTTGCAAATAAAGCATTAAAATATACGAGTAATACGTGTGATGACCTCCAGCAGAAGAGAGCAACATGCAGATAGTAGAACCAATTCAGAAATCTCGTTACGTCCATCGGTAACGAAAATAATATTTTTTTTAAACGCTCTAATTCCTTTACCTTTTGGACTAAAAAGCTGAATTTTAGCTGACATTAATTAGAAAACGTACGAAAACACTTCTTTAAAATTCCATATTCTTCCTCTGAACATTGATCATGCTACATACGGTGTGAGGCATAATATTCGCTACTCGCCGCTAGAAAGATTTGTTCAGTCACAGAGGTGGTGGGGGTAACCTTGAACGCCACCACGTTTACAGATCTGCCGTTTCAGTTCTCTGCATTAGTAGCTACTCATAACGGCAGTGTGTATGACTATCCTAAGCAATGTTAATGTTTGTACCTTTTTCTCAGCAACCACTACACCTAGAGCTACAATTTTCTTTACTTTCTCTTGCCTATATGAATACATAGGAAGGAAGTTTTGTTTTCATGTCAATTTTCGAAATCGAGTTTTCACCGGATCTACAGGATTTCAGACCCCCTGAACCCAAAAAACATGTTTTTAGCGATTGGTCTGTGTGTGTGTGTGTGTGTGTGTGTGTGTGTGTGTGTGTGTGTGTGTGTATGTGTGAACAGAATATCTCAAGAACGGAACATTGTACGAACTTGAAACTTGAAACTTAAGTTACATACCACTACCGGACCCGACATGAACATTTTCATCAAAATCGGTCAACCGGAAGTGGTAGTTTATTCGTGTAATTTTTCATTTTTTTGCGATTTTTCCAAAAACTGGTCCTACGAGTTTTTTAAAAATCACCTGGTTTACTAAATTTTTTTTGCTCTACAAGATAGGGTAGGCGCTATGCTTGCTGAAATTCTTGGTGAGGCAGTTTTCACGTAAAAAAATTGTTTTTTTAAGCTTCAATAGGGCCTATGCATTTTAGCACAAAAATTTATATAATCAAAATTGTAGTGAATTTAAAATTCTACACCTTTTATTTCCAACATTTTTTTTAGAAAGCTTAGTTTAGCGGTAATTAGCGATTTACTGTTTTTTTCTCACGAAAACGTGTGAAAAATCAATTTTTGTAATATTTCGGCTTTAGTATGCATTTTACGACAAAAGTGTACGTTATAAAATTTATAGAAAATTAAAAGATCTACAACTTTTATTTAAAACATTTTTCTCTACAGAGCCTAGTTTAGCGAGAATGAGTGATTTTCCGTATTTTTTCCAAACTGAGGTTGATTTTTACTTCGCGTCTTTCACTCTTAATAAATATTAGATTATGTTTATTGAGGTTAGTTTTTTGTTTTTTTCTAATGTTTTATTACTATTGTTAGGTTTATTGTTAATTATTTGCATTGGCAAGAGAAAGTTCTGTGAGTATCTCACACCAGATTTTTTTGTTTGAAAGGTCACTTTTTGGTACTTAATTAGAATCTGTAACATTTAATTCTGGTAAGAATTTTGATTTTCACAATTTTTTTAAAAAAAGACCATTTTTTTCATCAAAGAATCACTGAAAAATTATTTTCTCCCACAATTTTCAATATTTTTAAAAACGGCACGCTCAATGAACAGAACTGGACGATTAACATACTCCTTACAAATTTCAGCCTTGTACCTTTTGTGGAAGCTGAGAAAAAGGTAGGTATATAAAGTTCTAAAAGACGTTTTGAGATATCCCGTTTAAAGTTTGAGAAACAGAAACACGAGTGCAAACAAAGACAGACCACAACAAAATAGTGCAGGTTATAAACTTTTAGGTTATACTGCCATCCTATGAATAAAAGAGACGGCAGTGTGAAAAAATAGTACAATAAATCACAGTAAATTATTAATCGAAGAGTAAACTTATTTATTAAAATTTCGTAACAGATGGCAAAATCAGCTTAAACATAAAATCACAAAAAACTCTGGTGCAAAACACTCACACAAATTTCTCTTGCCAATGCAAATAATGACCAATATAACCTAACATTAGTAATAGAATATTAGAAATAAACAAGAACCTAACCTCAAAACACATAACCTTATTTTAATCATGAGTGAAAGACACAAATGAAAATCAACCTCAGTTTGGCTTAAAAATACTGAAAATCACTCTTTCACGCTAAACTAGGCTCTGTACATAAAAATGTTTTTTTTAAAAGTTGTAGATCTTTCAATTTCCTATAAATTTGATTATATACACTTTTGTCGTTAAATGCATTCTAAGGCCAAAATCTTAAAAAAATCGATTTTTCACACGTTTTCGTGAGAAAAAAAACAGAAAATCGCTAATTACCGCTAAACTAAGCGTTATACAAAAAAATGTTCGAAATAAAAGTTGTATGATTTAATATTTTCTACAACTTTTATTATATAAATGTTTGCACTCCACTTGCCTGTTATGGGAATTTCCTTTCCTATACGAATATATATACATATTGGTTAAGATAAAGTAAAAAAAAAATTGGCGTGAACACTCACATGACTTACTCTTGCTAATGCAAATAAAGAACAATATAACCTAACATAAGTAATAATACATTAAAAATAAACAAAAAACTAACCTCGAAACACAAAACTTTATTTTAATCATGAGTGAATGATGCAAAATGAAAATCAACCTTAGTTTGGCTTAATAATGCGGAAATTCATTCTTTCACGCTAAACTAGGCTCTGTAGAGAAAATTGCTAAAACATAATTTGTAGAGCTTTTAATTTTTATAAATTTTATTATACATACTTTCGTGATAAAATGCAAACTAAGGGTAAACGAACAGTGGACGCTGGTCACTTACAAGCGGGAGCCTGCTAGTAGGAATAAGCCATTCCTATATTTTAATCGGACGTCTCTCAGTAAACGCCGGCCAAACAATGATTTATAATATTGAATATCGGTGGTCAAAAAGTTCATAATACGTTTAAAATGTTCACAGCAATCATAAATCTTTCTTCCGGTAATATTGGTTGCTTGTGCAAGTTGTACCATTGTTTTTGGAGTTCTACTTTACGCAATATAAAATTACACGTTTCCAGAGTCATCCTCATGCATTTAAAAAACCTGTGTCTGTCTATTTTTAATTGCCAAACAATTTTCTGTTCTTATTAATGTCACTAACAGTATCATCTTTAAATGATAATAATTTCGTGTAAACGTTTTCCATTAGAAATAATTAATCATCACTACTGCTACTGAAACTTATGTTGAATACCGACAACTGAGAGAAGGTTAAGCGCGTAGTTAGGTGCTCCCACTATGCGCATGCGCGTTCGCCACCGTCAGTCAGTACCTGCTACCGGCGACCAGCGTTCAATGTGCGCTTACCTTTAGGCCGAAATTTTATAATATCCATTTTTTACAGATTTTCATGAAAAAAAAAACAGAAAATCACAAATTACCGCTAAACAAAATGTTGTACAAAAATATATACGAACTAAAAGTTGCAAGTTTTTTAATTTTCTACAACTTTCATTATACACACTTTTGAGCTTAAATGCATATTTATACCGCCCAATCTTAAAAAAACACATTTAGTTCTACAAGCGCATAGCCTTCTTAAGAATTTCAGCAGATATGGCACCTACCCTTTTATCCAGAGCATAAAAGATGTAGTAAATGAAGCGACTTAAAAAAAATTGCAAAAATGAAAATGACACCAATTAGGTACTACTTCCGGTTGACTGATCTGGATGAAAATGTTCGTGTCGGATCCTCTAGAGGTACCAAATTTAAGTTTCAAGTTTCAACTTCGTACGATGTTTCGTTCACACGCACACTAACCCACCCGCGTACACAGACCAATCGCTAAAAACATATTTTTTGGATTCAGGAGGTCTAGAATCCGGTGAAAACTTGATTTCGAAAAATAGACATGAAAACAATACTTTCATTCCTATACATTCATCTAGACAAGAGAGAGTAATGATCACCGAAAAAAGTAGAAGAAAAACTTATAAAAATATAATTAGAGGAAGTCCTTTATCATTATAAAATATTTTGTTTTTGTTAAATCTTTTTATCGGGGGAAAAGCGTGTTTCTTTCTATTAAGATAATAATAATAAAAAGGGAAACGCGGAAAACTTTATTTATAAAGTACTAGTCTACTCAAAATACCGGAGAATACAAAGGATTTTTTTCAGTACACTTTTCTCGTTCTCGTATTTTGTTTATTGTCTTATTTTAAAGTGTGCTCAATTGTAATTGTGAAATCGCCGAAAAAATCTCTTGTTTATGACAACTTTTACTAATTATCAAAAAACGATTTTCATTTTCAATTAAGGTTTTTAGAATATTCATATTTTTAATCCGTCCTTAAATACAAGATGTACCAAAAATTGTATCTTGATAATAGATATTTGTCTTCAACCTCAGATTGGTAATAAAAAAATTTGGTGAAACACTCACACGACTTTCTCTTGCCAATGAAAATAATGAACAATAAAATCTAACCTTAGTAATAAAACAGTAGAAATAAACAAAAAAACTACCGTCAATAAACATAACATAGTAATTTTAATCATGAGTTAAAGACGCAAAATGAAAATCGACCATAGTTTGCTACAAAACACGGAAAATCACTCTTTCACGGTAAACTAGGCTCTTTAGAGAAAAATGCTTTAAGTATAAATTGTAGATCTTTTAATTTTTTATAAATTTGATTATATACACTTTTGTCGTAAAATGCATACTAAGGCTGATATCTTAAAAAATCGATTTTTACAAGTTTCGTGAGAGAAAAACATAAAATCGCTAATTACCGCTAAGCTAAGCGTTATACAAAAAAATGTATAAAATAAAAGTTGTAGTAATTTTAAAAGTCTATAACTTTTATTATATACATTTTTGCGTTTAAATGCATATTAAAGTCGTAATCTTAAAAAAAAATTTACGAGAAAACAACCTTTCCAAGAATTTCTGCAGACATGGCACCTACCCTATCTTGCAGAGCATAAAACATTAATGAATGAGTGTAAAGTTTTAGACTTTACAATTCAAAATTTCGGTCTTTGTTGAAAATGTTATGTAACCGTGGTTACATTATGTGTTTGTATATTGTTGTGGGCTGTTTAAATTTTTGTTCGTTTGCCGCACGCTTGTTGTGTCGTGAGGTGACGGTCTCTGCCGGGGTTGCCGTGAGTTGGTATTATTTTCTTATTTTCCTGTTTCTCGAACACCGTGTGATATAATGTAATCGAGTGAAGTTTGATGATGTCATGTTGTCATGTGATTTACGGAATTGTTGCAATTTATTGCTTTTACCGTAAAGCAAATTTAATTGTTACTTTTTTCTTTTCTACGTTTCCCTTTCAAGGTGAGTTGTAGCTCTAATTTTTTAATAAATAGTCGCCAGTAGAAATTTCATTACAAAGTTTATTGTAAAGTATTGTAATTGTAAGTGTCGGCTCCTTGAGTACTGTTTTTTTACTACTTAAATTGTAAATTATGAACTTTGAAATTATAAATGTAATTATCACTTTTAAATTTTAAATTATGTCTGCAATTTTCATTTATATACTAAAATGTATTCTATAGTTTATTATTTTATTATTATTATTTTATTTAGTTTGTTTCATGTAATTTTGTTAAATCATGAATGTACCTTCTACTTTAATGCATCTATCTTGTTTTTTATTTTAACTTCTCTATGGGCCGACACTGATCTGTATTCTAAAATTTATTTACTTTTTTGGTTTTATGCCCTTATTTGGCATTATTTTAATTGCACTTAATTGGTTATTTATTTTAATTAAACTGTAACACCAGGAAATCTAGATTGTTCCATGGGCTTGTTTGAGCTTAGTTCTGGTTTTTTGTGCATTGTTTTTTATTTGTAATTATGGCTGTTGGTAAGTTTTGTTAAAAAACTAATTATGTTATCTGGAACATAAATTATTTGTGCTTTGGTTTTATTTTGTCCAGGGTTCAATTCCATGATGAAATTAATTATCAAACCGAGATGTTAGATTGACTGATTTTCTTATAACCAATCCATTGTTTTCCTTACTAAATTGACATGGACCAATTTTTCCAATTAAAATTAAACGGAACTTACTGTAAGTAATGTAATCTTTATATTTTATTTACTTTGGGGAAGAAGTTGAAGCCACCTGTTTACTGACATCCGTACCTGCTTTTTTTTTTGATAATTTCTTTTGCTAAAAATGCATGAACTGTCGTCACTTCGGCACGATTAGTCAGTTAGCGTCTTTAGTAGACTCCAATGCTAATGCTTGATAATTCTTATTGTTAAACAACTAAATTAGGTATAGGCCTATATATAGGCTAATTGGTGATACTATTATTTAAATTCATTTGTTTGATCAATTTTTTTTTTAATTGATATTGAGAGCTAATTGTTAATAATTAATTTTTTTATTTCTTTCATTAAATTTACATGGAATAAGTCTAAATGATACACTAGTTTTTTCTTAAAAATATTTACAACAACCATCTATTGTTTTTCTTTTTATTATCTTTCTTGTGCCTTCCTTATCGATTGCCAAGTGGCTGGGTTTTGTGGGCCGGGAAGGTCACAGTTAGTACTACTCTAATTTCCCTAGACCCTTTCAGTTGATCAAATTTGGTCTTATTAAAAAAAAGTAAATAGTGTTTTTTTCGTAATTCGATAAAAAACAAAAAAACATTATTTTATTTTATAAAACTTTGTAATTTGTAATTATTACTTTGTATTATTACTTACTTTCCAATTATATTATTACTATTAATATTATAATAAATTATTATATATTATTACTTTCTCTTGCCTATATGAATATATAGGAAGGAAAGTATTGTTTTCATGTCGATTTTAACAAATCCACTCTTCACTGGATCTACACGTTTTCAGAACTCCTGAAACCAAAAAACATGTTTTTAGCGATTGGTCTGTGTGTGTGTGTGTGTGTGTGCGCGTGTGTGTGTGCGCGTGTGAACAAAATATCTCAAGAATGGAACATCGTACGAACTTGAAACTTGAAATTTAACTTACATACCACTACCAGACGCGAAACGAACATTTTCATCAAAATCGGTCAAACGGAAGTAGTAGTTTATTCGTGAATTTTTCACTTTATTACGATTTTATCTAAAACTGGCCCTACGATTTTTTTTTAAATCGCCTCATTTACTGAATTTCTTATGCTCTACAAGATAGGGTAGGCGCCATGTTTGCTGAATTTCTTGGTGAAGCTGTTTTCACGTAAATAAATGTTTTTTTAGGATTGCGGTTTTATTTTGCATTATAACGCAAAAATTTATAAATTAAAGTTGCAGAGAATTTAAAATTCTACAACTTTTATTTCAAACATTTTTTGTATAACGCTTAGTTTATCGGTAATTAGCAATTTTCCGTTTTTTTTCTCACGAAAACGTGTGAAAAATCGATTGTTTTAAGATTTCGGCCTAAGTATACATTGTGTGGCAAATGTGTAGCTATATAATAAAATTTATAGGAATTTAAAAGATCTACAACTTTTATTTAAAATATTTTTTTGTATAGTACCTAGTTTAGCGTAAAAGAGCGATTTTCCGTATTTTTAAGCCAAAGTGAGGTTGATTTTCATTTTGCGTGTTTCACTCATGATTAATATTAGGTTATGTTATTGAAGTTAATTTTATTGTTTATTTCTAATGTTTTATTAATAATATTAGGTTTATTGTTAATTATTTGCATTGGCAAGAGAACGTTGTGTGAGTGTTTCACACCAGATTTTTTTGTTTAATTCTATGCGCGGACAGAACGCTTTGTAAAGAAGAGTTATTGCGTATAAGTAGTCTACAATATTTAGTTTAAAATATTGTAGACTACATGCCTTAGTATAGTAATAATTGTAGACTATTATATTTAAGTAGATAAAACAAATAAATAAATAACAATAAATACTTGGGAACTTCAAATATCGTTTCCTGAAAAATTTGGCAAATGTGACTGAACCGATTCTTCCCGCCCTGCCTTTGCACAGGTAAATTAAAATTATATTTGGTTTTAGGTAGCTAGGCCACCAGTATTTGTAAAAGCGGCAAGTGAATTATTCTTAGATAATTTTTTTTTAACTGCTTTGTAAAAATTGACAAAATAATATTATATAATTTCAAACTAATTAATAATTAAATTAATTAATCAAACTATTATCAAAAAATCTGGTGTGAAACACTCACACTACATTCTCTTGCCAATGCAAATAATCACAGATATAACCTAACATTACTAATAAAAAATTAGAAATAAACAAAAAACTACCCTTAAAAACATAACTTTATTTGAATCATGAGTGAAGACGACAAAAATCAAAAAAGACGATAAAAATCAACCTCAGTTTGGCTTAAAATTACGAAAAAGCACTCTTTCACGCTAAACTAGGTTCTGTAAAGAAAACTGCTATAAATAAAAGTTGTAGAACGTTTAATTTCCTATAAATTTGATTATATACACATTTGTCGTAAAATGCATACTAAGGCCGAAATCTTAAAAAAATCGATTTTTCACACGTTTTCGTGAGAAAAAAACAGAAAATCGCTAATTGCCGCTACACTAAACGTTATACAAAAAATTTCTAAATAAAAGTTGTAGAATTTTAATAAATTGTGTGCAACTTTTATTATATTACAGTTTTGCGCTTAAATGCATATTAAAGCTGTAATCTTAAACCGCTACCGGACCACCGGACTACCGGTGGTAAAATAACCATTTTTTTACGTGAATACAGCCTCACCAATAATTTCTGCAAACATGGCGCCTACCTTATCTTGTAGAGCATAAAAAATTTAGTAAACGAGGCAATTTTTAAAAAAATTTTTAGACCAGTTTTTGAGGAAATCGCTAAATGGTAAAAAATTACGCGGATAAACTACTAATTCCAGTTGACCGATTTTGATGAAAATGTTCGTGTTGGGTCCGGTAGTGGTATGTGACTTAAGTTTCAAGTTTCAAGTTCGTACGATGTATCGTTCTTGAGATATTCTGTTCACACACACACGCACGCACGCACGCACACACGCACACACACACACACCAATCACTGAAAACATGTTTTTTGGGTTTAGGGGGTCTGAAAACGTGTAGATCCGGTGAAGTTAATAGTTAAATGAATTAATTAAACTACGTATTATCAAAAATCAGGTGTGAAACATTTACACAACTTACTCTTGCCAATGCAAATAATTCACAATAAAACATTAGACTACAGATATTTATTTTTTAATTAATAATAAAACATTACAAATAAACAAAAAACTAACTTCAAAAACATAGCCTTATTTTAATCATGAGTGAAAGACGCAAAATGAAAATCGACCTCAGTTTGGCTTAGAAATACGGAAAATCACTCTTTCACGCTAAACTAGGCTCTTTAGAGAAAAATGTTTTTATTAAGAGTTGTAGATCTTTTAATTTTTTATAAATTTGGTATGTTACACTTTTGTCGTAAAATGAGTACTAAGGCGGAAATGTTAAAAAATACGATTTTTCACACGTTTTCGTGAAAAAAAAACAGAAAATCGCTAATTACCGCTAAACTAAGCGTTATACAAAAAATGTTTCAAATAAACGTTGTAGGACTTCAAATTATGTACAAATTTTATTATATAGCCTACATATTTGCGCTGAAATGCATAATAAAGCCGCAAGATTTCCGCAATCTTAAAAAAAACAATTTCTTTACGCGAAAACAGCCTCACCAAGAATTTCAGCAAACATGGCGCCTACCCTATCTTATAGAGCATAAAAGTTTAGTAAACCAGGCGATTTTAAAAAATATCGTAGGATCAGTTTTTGAGAAAATTTGGAAAAAGTGAAAAATTACACGAATAATGTACTACTTCCGGTTGACCGATTTTAATGAAAATGTTCGTGTCGGGTCCGGTAGCGGTAAGTAAGTTTCAAGTTCGTACGATGTTCCGTTCTTGAGATATTCTGTTCACACACACACACTCACAGACACACACACACACACACACACACACAAACACACACACACACACACGCGCGCGCGCGCACACACACACACACACACACACACACACACACAGACCAATCGCTAAAAACATGTTTTTTGGGTTCAGGGGGTCTGAAAACGTGTAGATCCGGTGAAAACTCGATTTCGAAAAATCGACATGAAAACAATACTTTCCTTCCTATATATTCATATAGGCAAGAGAAAATAAAAATCTTATTTTTGATTTAATTATAATATTATTTGAAAAGTTGTTCAAATAAAAGAAATATATATTTTCTAGTACCTGGGTGAAGCTGGACGGGCATAATATTACTACATGGATAAGTACATCATAACTTAGGACAATAAAAAAATTAAAAATATCGACCAAAATCAATTTGGTGGTAGTTGTACTGAACTAGGCAATAAAAACTTATCCAATTCAATAATAAAGATGCAGCCTTGAATGGGAACCAAAGGTTATAATATGAGTAGTAGTACTCATATTACAAATAACTGTTTTAAAAATGTCTACAAAATACAGAAAAGAAGCTTCATTTTTGTTCTAATGGCAGTATTTATTTGCTGTAACTACTACCACTACTACTAGAATAACCTCTGCACGTCCAATCTGTTGACTGGAGGACAGCTCTCCCCTCTTAAAACAGTACGATAGATTCAGCTTAATAGGCTACTAGGGTAAATATTATTTAGTCAGACTTCAGCTCTTCAACGTGACTGTCATGTGTTAAACAAAACTGATTTCCATAATATGATCTATTTTATGCATTATTAAGTGTATTCTTTTAAAAATTGTTAATAAACAACAGTGTGATATTTAATAAATTTTAATGTCAGTTCTTTTTTGTAATTGTTTAAGATTAATTTAAAACATACCTTTAATGAAGTGATGCGATACTTTCCAATTGTTATTTTTTCCATTACGCCAGTTAGTATATCTGGTTTTCGTTTTAATTTCCGTTTAAACGAACAATTTAAACCGTATTAACGTTTCAGCGAGTAAAACATCCAGTAAAATAATAATGTCTAGCGTATAGGCCTATTTACATTTCTCGATTAGTACCTCCGATTTGCGTTTTTAACATTTTAATAACCGCTTACCCGGACAACTTATACCGTACAACTGTTTCACAGAGAGAACCTACCATAACAACAAACAGCCCAGCTACAATTTGTTGAACTGACCGTCTCAACCAATCACAGCACCGTGCAATGATAACTTGCCTAGTAACCAGGAAAAATAATTCAAAATAATGCTTATTAATATTAAAAAATGTTATACATTAGTGTTTTCTTCACCTCTAAAATTTTTTAAATACAAAACAATTATTAAATGTATAAAAATAACCAACAAAATTAAGGGTGATAATTTTCCACTTTACATAATTATTCTTTTGACTTAAAATCACAGCAGCACGGAATGATAACTTGTCTAGTAATTAGAAAAAATTATTCAAAATAATACTTTTTAATGTTAAAAAATATTTTAAATTAGTGTTTTCTTTACCTCTAAAATGTTTTAAATACAAATTAATTATTAAATATGTAAAAAGTAACCAAAAAAATTGAGTGTGATAATTTTCCACTTAACAGAAATATTCTTTTGACTTACAAACCGGTGTGCTTGTTCCAACCCTTTGGATTTGCTAATCGTTCAACGTGAACGAACGTGAGTGTTAGGCCGTTTTCTCATGTAACGTAATATAAATACAAATAATGTTTTTATTGTGTTTCTATGCGTTTTCTTTCAATTTTGTTATTTATTAATAAGTACAAAGTGTAAAATAATGACTAAATATTAGTTTTGTTGTGTTTATTTTTTCTCTTCAGAGCTCCCAGAGCTCTTCTGCCTCGTGGTGTTATATTCCCACATCTGCCATCCGTCATTCTGTTTAGATGTTCCTTCCATTTTTCCTTCTACTTTAAGATTCTCTCATGTACGCTAACAACCTGTAGTTCCTCTCATATGTCCTCACTTCTTATGTGGTCCACCCTTGAGCATCCTTTTACTGCTTGCTAAAAACATATTTCTGCCGATTTCAACATTTGTTTTTTCCGTTGCGTCAATAGCCAAGCCTGTGAGCCATACAACAGGGTAGGAACCGCCATCACCTGACACAATCGTATTTGTGTATCTCTTCTCGTCTTGTCTCTCAGCGTCCTTCTGATTGTTCCGCATACATTTCTAAACCTTACTGCCTTCCTGTCTATATACTTCTCAGTGTCTATACTCAATTCATATTCAAATTTTATACCTTGGAAAATTTAAGTGATAACTGTCTAAAAGGATTCCGTAATCCGAAAACAGTCGTACTCTCTCGCAAACCACAAAGCGAGATCAGTGGCTTTTAAAGGGAGTTCATACCGCGTATCCCGCCAATGTTAAATTAGCAAAATTTGAAACTCATTATTTCAGTACCTATAAATATTTGAAAGCTGTAACTTTGAGGGATTATTTATGGATAGAAGAAGAGGCTACTAATCTTCAGATATTAAAACATAACAACTTTTAAAAAAATTATGAATTCTGTTGACGGGGCCAATTTTTTAAAAATATTTTTGCAATTTAATAAATATTTTTACAATGCTGAAAGAGGATCCAGAGTACCACTATAACATACTAAAGACACAGTAAAAAATTCATTTCTTTAGCTATGTTTCGTGGGTTCTGAGAAAATGGGTCTTTTGTAACAAAAAACATGTTTACAAAATAATTAAAATAAATAATATTCAGATATAATAAACACAGAAATAACACCAGGAAAAAATGACTTTTCTTTTTTCACCCACTATAAAAAAATGCATATACATTATATACCAAATTGAACAGAAAATTACAAATATTAGTATAATATTCAATAAAATTCAAAAAATTGATTATGGAATCAAATTTTCGGAATGAACTCCCCTTAAGGGAATCTAAGCTAATGTTTCACCTAACGAATGGAAACATGGTTTTGACTCTCCAATCAAACCTTCCCCCAAAACAATTATTTTCCGTAAAAAATTTCAGGGTCTTGGAAGTTGGGCCGTTCTACGACATCCTAGCGGAGGCAACTTTTAATAGAAACTGGGTAAGTGGTTGAGTGAAATTCCAGGTTTAGGCCTACACCGCGGCGGCAAGGTAAACCAAAATGGAGATCTCAGTCACACTACCTCACCAACAACAAATTCACACATTCATTAATTTAAAGTGCAATTTTAAAATCCTGTTCAAAGGATACATTAATTCATGTGCTTAAAGCACAATACATTTATAACTAATAATTTTTCTTAATTTGGTTAATATTACATGGGACAATTTTCGTTCGAATTTTTCGTTCGTCATTTTCCTACGAAGTGTTCTATTGTTGATTATAATAACGGGTGTTTTATTAAGAACGCAACCCTATGTTAAAAGCCACAATCTACGGCATATTTTTAATTTCCGTACTTTACAAATTATTAATTAATCTAAATTATTATTTTACAAATGAATAGCAAATTGCAATGACTTTAACCTTTTATGTTTACAGTAGATGTTCGAAGTGATTTCCTGCAACTTCAATACAGATACGAATTCGTTTAATGACATTTGCAGCAACTTTTCTTAAAGTCTGTTCACTAATGCTTGAAATCGCACTTGTAATGTTAGTTTTTAATTCATCAATCGTATGAGGGTTACTTTTGTAAACTTTACCTTTTAAAGAACCCCATAGGAGAAAGTCTGCTGGTGTAAGTTCTGGGGATCTCGGAGGCCAAAAAACTTTCGATACTAAGCGTGATTAAAAAATTCCTGTAGCATTGCTAGCGTTTCATTTGCAGTATGACATGTAGCGTTGTCCTGTTGAAACCAACAATTGGATTGAAACCAACTGTTGGATTAAATCACTATAAACTACACTGTCAGTACTACAGTACTGTCAAAAAATAACGGCCCTATTATACGGCGGCGGAAAATTGCACACCAAACACAAATTTTACGTGAATGCTTTTTCATGGAAAGCATGAGGATTTGTTGCACTCCATATTCTACAGTTCTGACTATTCACATAGCCGTCTAAATGAAACAAAGCCTCATCACTAAAATAAAAATGATCCAACAATTGAATACCATTTTCTTCAACCAAAGATCGAAACCACCGACAATATTGAAATCGTTTCTGATGGTCTGTAGCTTTCAGTTCATGAGTTACGCCAACGCGATAAGGATGCAAATGTAACTTTTTCGTAGCTCTGGAAACAGTAGTTAATGTTAGCCCAGCTTGCGATTAAAATCTTCTAAGTGATTTTTTAGGTGATTGAGTCAAACGATTTTTCAAATCGTCGAGAACTTCCGCGGTTAACTTTGTTGGCTGGCGAGGTTGTTTCTCATCGAGTACACAATTTATTTATCAAACGCAATATTGACGATTTATTCGGAACGGCAGAACGGGTAAATTTCAACTGAAACTTATCTTGCACACATTTGTAAGATTTACTCGCTATGTAAGTCTCTACAATAAACACGCGTTCATCCTTGGAAAAAACCATTGCTGTAAGTAACTTGTTCCGCCTTTTACGCTTCCTAATTTTAAAAAGTTCTTTTTCCTATCATTTGTCCACCTTGTTGGTGCCGTTTCTTTGAGGTGTGACATCCGTGAGAGACCAATTTCCCCCTTGGCCTTGAAGCTCCAGGGTCAGCCGGCGTCTGGATCCCCCGAGAGCGGGGCAATCGTACAACAGATAGTTGCGCGATTGGACCTCCTCACAGACGCAAGAATCATCAAGTGGGCGGAGCCGCTTTAAATATGCTGCAAACTCACCGTGACCAGTGAAGACTCGGACACCCGATGTCCTTAATGAAACCCTAAAGGTTTACCATCCCTCCAAGTCCTGTATGAATCCATACAGAGACCTTCCCTTACGTGAGGTGTCCCACTCGCGCTGCCACGCTTCAAGAGCGAGAGTTTCAACTCTCTTCTTAAGAGCAGGGCAGGGCAACAGATTTACGGCATTAACATAACCCGGTCCCTCCGGATCCTGAAACCGACCCTCCGGACCGACTCGGAACCTCTCATCGAAGATCGCGACTTCCTGCGCCCTTTTAAAATCGGGTGCACAAACTAAAAAAACGGACAGTAGGTCCTTCAACTTAATGAATGAATAGATTTCTTTGACTTACCTTCGACAAACATCCAAAAGAAGTTGGTCAGATGAAAATAATGCAGTAATATGACTAGTAATACACAAGCAGCTGTATTTGTGGGCATTGACATCTAAAAACAAACAAAAAAATCATTTTTATTTGTATTATAACACCTGAACATAGGTTCATTCGGAAACTAGGTTTAATAAAAATGATAAAAAGACCTATTACAAATTATTTTTTTTTGCAATTCTGCCACTTTACAAAATTGTTAATGAACAGATAGATGTTCACTTGAAATAGAACAATCAGTAATTTTGATAAATGTTAATTAACATGATTACAATTTCATTATAATGTAAATGAAATTGAAAATAGTAATAAATTAATATTTTTGATAAATACAATCATGACTTTGAAGTAAATCAGTTAGAAAAGAAAGAACCTAAATCAAAAACAGTATGTCTTTTCAGTCTTGAAAACCCGGTATCAATGTTATTTAGTAGATTCTGAGCCAGGAAGTTTGGATGATTGTTGAGTCTTTCTTCATATTTACGGCTGAATTTTGACATAGCTTGTTTCACTGAGTCAATATTAAGATCACCATAGATATAGGTGTTTTTGATGAACCACGGAATTTGCAAGGCCCGCCGGAAGAATTTTGACTGGAAACGTTCGAATATGTTTATATTTGAAGAGCAGGATGTATCCCACAATTGAAGCCCATATGTCCACATGGGTTTTAAAAAAAATTTATGTAAAATAATTTTTGATTCGTTTGACAAAGGTGAGTATTTACTAATTAACCAGTGTAGTTTACGTACCGTCAGCTCAAGTTGTTTCTTTTTAGTTATTACAAATTAATAATTACAATTAATGACTAATCTTAGCCTACTAACAAATACTGTTAGAACACAAAGGTGTAGACATTATTAAACTCATGGAAAGAAATAAAAACAAAACGACGCATTTTCTACAAAAATTATTTATTAATAAAACTTTTACAACTTTAAATATTTAGTGTGGTACCTTTTGTTTTGTTTTTTTTTTGGTTATATTCAATTTATTCAAAGTGGCATCGACAGCCTGGTCATTACCAACTATTGTTGGTTTTGGTACTGTGACGGTAGGTTTTAACGAATAAACTTCTAAATAGTAGTTCTTGTTGACAAATTTTAAAGAAAATTATCGTGTCAGGTCCCTTTATGGCAACTAACTTAAGTTTCAAGTTAAAACTTCTTACGATACTCCGTTCTTGAGATATTTAATTCATAGACAGGCACAGATCAATCGCTAAAACCATGTTTTTGGGTTTAGCTGTCCTGAAAAAGTGTATATTTAATGAAAATTTGATTTCGAAAAATTGACATGAAGACGTTCACCGCAACCCATTCTAATTAATCATTTACTGTGTTGCCGGCCTTCAATACATCTCCCGGCCATTGTCGGCGCGGTAGGCCCTTTGGCGGCGTACCGACAAACCTTTCGGCTCCGTACCGACAGAGGGCTTTGTTGCTAAGGCCGAGTGAGTAACCGCCCTTTACCACACCGCTCTTAGTAGCTACATACGCGCACTGCACGCACTGCACGCACTGCACTATCGTCATTATGCTCTACATCTCCGACGAAGATCGACCAACTCATCCACGAGATAAAGAAGGACGATGCTGTGGGACTTGCAGCAGCCGTCGCCGCCGTAGCAGCCGCGGCCACGCGCTGCCTACGCCAGTCTCCTTCGAGACCGGCACAACGTTCCTTCTCAGGACCAACTCGTTAAGATTTACACCAGCCCTTTTCAGGGCCATGAAAAGGGCCGGATGGCAACATTAAGTGGCAAACCTATGACCGGTGACAAGACAATACTTTTCTTTCCTTTGCATAACCCTAGATTACGCAGGCCTATACCAGAAGAGAAAGTAAAAAATAACAAATAAAATTAATTTAAAGAAAATAAAAAGGAGAAGGAAGTGATAATAAATAAAAGAAAGAAAATCGTGTGTAAAATAGAAAATGGTAATGTAAAAAGTTTTTGGTTGAAAGATTAAATGAAAAGCTGTGGCATCACGTAACGGCCAAAAGAATATCACTGACAGAACAAACACTAAAAGCTCGCCCACTATACTCTGCATTTAGAAATTACAATTAGAAAAATACTACATGTTTGTTTTAGTATGAAGTAGATACTATATATATATATATATGTATATATATATATATATATATATATATATATATATATATATATATGTTTTAGACATAACTTGGTAGAGCTTGTTTAACAGTTACAGACTTAGAGCAGGTTATAGTGATAATATTCTGTAAAAGGATAAAGTGACGTCACAGTGTGTTGGGCCAGTCTAAGCTGGTGGGAGTAGTCTGTATGGAAAAGTCCATTTAACAAGGAGAGGGGTGTGCGTGAGTAGTGCGATTACAAATTGACAATTTTGTAGTTGAATTCTAAACTTAGCGTATTGAAGTGATACATTAGTTCTAATTAGTTAGTAATAAGTTAGTTATTGAAGTGAAGTGTTATTCTACACAAATGTTATGATCTATCTTTGTTGTTCTATCTCATGTATTTATTTTTATCGTTTACTATATTGCTATTTATAAGATTTTAATTTCTAATGTAGTGTCTTATATTATTCAAAGCTGTTTAATTTTTGTTGACTCGGTTCAGTTCTGAGTTCATATAAAATACATGAAAATAGGGGAAAAAATAAAGTCGGCAAAAAAGGTGAAGTTTTGTATAATCAAAGTCGTGAAATTATTATTAATGTGATAACGTATTTTGAGCGGGAAGTGAAAGAGGGACCTGGTGTATCATTGAATGATAGAAACTGTGCCGTTATGGAACGCGTCTTACAGGCAACAGGGATTTCAAAAAACACTTTTCCTTCCTTACTTTTTAATTTATTTCAGATTGCATAAATGTCAATAAATTAAGTTAAGTGTAAGTCTGGTTTTCATTTCTTATAATAGTAGCTAATAATATCAGACAGAGTAGTAGAGGCGTTGAAGCTGCCGTTGTTATGCGGTTCGGCTAGTATTACACGTGATCTGGAGTGGAGTGGAAGGGGAATTCCTTTCTCACTTTCTCAAGACTATACATTGTGAATGAGATAACTCTCACTTCATCCTCATGCGCAAATATCAGTGTCTTCCAGTATTGTAATTGTAAGTGTGTGTGTGTGTGTGTGTGTGTGTGTGTGTGCGCGCGCGCAATGAAGAAATTTGTGTTTTTATTTTTGAGATTATATGTGTTTTATTTACATTGGGAAGAGAAAATCGTGAGAGTGTTTCACACCAATTTTTTGAAAATTTATTCAATCTTCAAGTTGATGTAAACGAGCACTAATAAGGTAGGTAACTCCAATCATACATTGAAAAACGAAGAAAAAGTTAATGAGGTGTGAAGAAGAATAGGGGAAGAACAAGTGACACACACACACACACACACACACACACACACACACACACACACACGCAAACAAACAAACAAGGGTAACATAGAATTGAAGATGTTGTGTAACAAATGTAACAAAAACATGCGACAAGAAAACTTGAAAAGAACAAAAATTCCTCCTCCTGACAAACATTCTCTTATCACAGATACACACGCATAAACTAACACACAATAGTAACAGAGAACGAATTAAATGGAATGTAATTTGTAAAATTATAGTCAAGTGAATTAAATTACAATAAACTTCAATTCAAAATTAGATTTCACATTTAAGATGCATATCATGATCTTAGATTATACACTATTAGACTATAAACTTTTTACTTTCTCTTGCTCCGTAAAAAATATAGTGAAGGAAAGAATTATTTTCATGTCAATTTTTTCAAATCGAATTTTTCACCGTTGATACACGTTTTCAGGCCAAATGAACACAAAAAAACGTGTTTTTACCGATTGGTCAGTGCGTTTGTATGTGTCTGAACAAAATAACTCAAGAATGGAAAATCTCGTACAATGTTGTAAGTAGTAATTTATGTACGTACTTTTAGGGGACCTGACATGAACACTTTCATCAAAATCGGTCAACCGAAAGTAGTATTTTATTCGTGTGTTTTTTCAAAACGATTCCTATAGTCACTTGAGTCACGAGTTTGCCCTTGTTTGCAACGAGGAGTGAAGGGGGAAAAGCATCAGTGCACATGCGCCTCTACCTTAATTTCAATACGACAAACATGACAACTTATACTACACCCAGAGCATATACTGTATATCGCGGAACCTTAACTAACTTAACTAATTGTACGTTAACTAACTGTACGAATATAACGGTTTGTTACCGTAAACATAAATATCGGTTTCTTGAAAACGTGGTCGAACTATTCACAGTGCTGAAAGCAATGTAATAAAATGTTGTGGAGTTGAAGCTAAACAAAATGGCTATCCATGCCTGTTAACAAAAGCCGTGAGCGAGCAGCTAACTACTTTGATGTTTCTCTTTCCACTATTCGAAAAATAAAGAAGGAAATTAAGGACGTGAAGAAGCTATTCTTTAACAGTTTTGTTGACACCTGGTAAAATAAAACGGTTAGGTAGATACTAGAGAGACTGATAATGAAAACGCCGATGCCAGCAAAAGTAAAGAAGGCGGCGATTCATTCGTAATTAGAGAGTAAATCTAACATTTTTGGTCATGTTATCAAGCTATAGGCAATAATTACAGGTCATATTTATTTTTTATAAGGTTTATAAAAAAATATTTTCTCTGAATAAATCACAGCTTACAAAATGTATCTAGAAACTGCACGGTAGTGAAATATACGAGCAGTGTCCCACTGTTGAGGTTGGCAGCACTGCAAATATTTGACTTCCCTTTTTTACAGCCCATCCATATGCAAAAGGCAATTTCGTGACTTCAGTATCTATACAAGTTTTTGAAAATCGCTTTATTTACTACATTTTCTACGCTCCATATTGAATTTATTATGGACCTTGTGCCACTAGTTACGAACTGATTACTTTTTGTCTATGGAAAGAAGAGAGTTTACGGAGAGGTGTAAAACTGGGTGTATAGCCTACTACCATTTCAAAAACATTCTCTTTTTTAAAGGGCAGTGTGGGGGGGGGGGCTGCCTATCCTAAGCAATGTTAATGTTTGTACCTTTCTCTCAGAAACCACTACAGCTAGAGCTACAATTTGTTTTTGTATGAAAGGCCACTCTTTGGTACATAATTAGAGTGCGTAGAATTTAATTCTGGTAAGAATTTTGATTTTCACAACTTTTTTTAAAACGACCATTTTTTTCATCGAAAAATCACCGAAAAATGTTTTTTCTCCCACAATTTTCAATATTTTTCAAAACGGCGCATTCAATCAATAAAACTGGACGATTAACATACTCCATTAAAATTTCAGCCTTGTACCTTTTGTGGAAGCTGAGACGGTACATAAAGTCATAAAAATGACGTTTTGAGATAAAACGCGTTTAAAGTCTGAGAAACAAAAATACGAGTGTAAACTAAGACAGACGACAACAAAAATAGTGCACGTTATAAACTTTTGGGTTATACTGCCAACCTGTGAATAAATAAAAGAGAGACGGCAGTGTGAAAAAATAGTATAATAAATCACAGTAAACTATTAATCGAAAGGGAAAATTATTATACAGTAAAATTTCGTGACGGATGGCAAAATCAGCTTAAACATAAAATCACAAAAAAAACTCATAAAATATTTTCTAGTTGGCATAGCAACATGATTCTAACGCCATTTTAGAGCGCACATTTAAACTATATTTTTAACGAAAAAACGATTATTTTTTTATTCTACACTCCCCTTACTTCATAAAATTTATTTTAAATACAATATGATTGAAAAAGTTTTAATATAATATGATTGAAAAAGTTGAGGTATGTATTTTTTTGCTCAGTAAAATTTTCAGGCACATGGAACCGTTAAAAATTTATTTCAAGTTTCTCTGTGAGGAGTCAGCTGATTCGTGTTCAGTGTAGTTGTGTGCAATTTTTGTCGTATTAATTTACTTTTTTCTGTTAATAATCTGAACGTAATGATTGTATTTATGTGTTAATGTGGTTTCGTAAGTGAATTAATTATGTAGTAAGTAAAAGTTTAGTGTGTCATAAAAAAACAAAACTTAAATTTTAAGAAACATAAAAATATTCTATTGTTGCGAATAACCTATAAGTTTTCGGTCGCTGTTATGGAAACAGCTGATCAAGTTAGCAACAGTCCCGTGTCGCAAGGAGCCGACCATATGACATGTGACGTCACCATAAGTAGCTCGCCTTCAAATAAACGACCACCGCCTACTCCAATTCTACCTCGGGATCCAAGGAAATTTTCTAAATATAATGATAGCGGTAATACTACAACTGAAGGTAATCGAACATTTACTACCAATTCAAATACCTCAACTGATACTTTTAAAAATCCTTTTCTTTCTGAAAATCGATTTTCTATCCTACAGCAAGATGTAAGCGGGAATAATTTGAAAGCGGTTGCAGAACCGAAACCACCTCCAATACATATATCAGATGTAAAAAATTATAGTGAGCTTGTATCGAGAATAGAAACCTTAGCTGCCGGAGTAGGGTTTAAGTGCAAATCCTCTAACAATGGGGTAACTATTCTGCCCAGCAGTTCAGCGTTGTACCGGTCACTAGTTAGCAACCTGAAAACATCGGGTGTGCAATTTCACACTTATCAACTGTTGGAAGACAAGCCTCACAGGGTGGTTTTACGTGGATTACACTACTCCACACCAGTAACAAGTATTAAAGATGAACTTACCGAATTAGGGTTTCAAGTGATCAATGTGGTGAATGTGTTACCTAGGGGTAAAGTTCCACTTCCTCTATATTTTATTGACCTACATCCCAAAAGTGATATAGAATCTATTTATAAAATTGATAACCTGTTACATTCCATAATTCGTGTTGAGGAGTTAAGGAAAAATAAAAATTTTGTACAATCCACGAGATGTCAACGATATAATCACACTAAGGCATACTGCAATCTTGAACCACGGTGTGTCAAATGTGCTGGACGGTACTTAACTCAAGATTGCAATAAAAGTGCCGATACTCCTGCGTTATGTGTATTATGTGGACAACAACATACAGCCAACTACCGTGGGTGTACTGTATATCAAGAACTGCAGAAACATCGTCGCAGTAATGGGCATATTGAAGTATCCAACAAGAAGTCCGAGTTACCAAGGCGGCCACCACCTCCTGTTACTGATGGTAATTTTCCGTCTCTGGCCCAAAAGGTTCCAACAGTTACTCCACGGCCAACTAATGAACCACTGAAAGAAAATGTTTCTGGTTTCGAACTTTACAATCACCATAATTTATCTGTACATAACAACACCAGTAGTTAAAATGAAGCTAGTAATGTAAATAATTGTAGTTTTAGTGATAGTAATCATAATGATACCATAAATTGTAATCGTCAGCGTAATAATAATCATAACCGCAATCACATTCAGAATCAATATCACCAAAATCATAGTGGCACTTATTCATCATATGCGTCAAAGGCTAGAGGAGTTACCAACTCAGTGGGTGACACAAACAATCTTTCAGAGGTTATTTCAAATTTTCTTGTTGACATTAAAAATATAGTCATCCCATTGATGTCCTTACTCACACAGTTAACACAAGCCTTACTCGTGAAAAAATGAATATTAACCAAACCAGCTTTCAGTCTTTGCTCATCCTTTCATGGAACGCCAATGGCGTACTACAACATATCAATGAATTGGATATGATAATAAATACCAGGCGGATTGACATTTTACTTTTGTGTGAAACCCACCTAACTAGTAGGAACAAATTTTATTTATCTAATTACATTATTTACCGAAGTGATCATCCGGACGGCACGGCACACGGAGGTACTGCAGTCGCTGTACGCAGGAATCTGAAACATCATCTTCTCCCGACCCAATCTGATAATCACCTCCAAGCAACATCGATTTCTCTTGATCTGTTCCCTACTCCCTTAACTATTGCTTCGGTTTACTGTCCCCCTAGATTTCCTGTAACATCTGACGTTTTTTCTAGATTTTTCACCTCTCTCGGTCCCAGATTTATTGCCGGCGGAGACTTTAACTCCAAGCATCCTCAGTGGGGCTCGCGATTAAGCAATCCCAAAGGTCGTAACCTATTCAATTGCATACACACCAATAATTTCACTTTTATATAACCTTTGGGGTTCACTTACTGGCCAACATCTCTAACCAAACAACCTGATCTTCTTGACTTTTTCATGACCCATAACCTTAATGCTTAGCCTATACACATGTTGACTTTATTGACGAAATTTCTTCTGACCACTCTTGCCTTCTTCTTACATTAAGTGTCTCTCCAATTTGTGTATTACCACCTCCTTCCTTAACTCGCAAAATCCCTGACTGGGACAAATTTAGGCATCTCGTTAACGGTATTTCCTTACAAATTCCACTAAAAACTGGTGACGACGTGGAACGTGCAGTTGAATATTTTAATACTACAGTCCAGCAGGCTGCGTGGAATTCTTGTACGCGGAATCCATGTTTTGTCAATCGTAACAAGCACACTTATCCGTCATATATACGACTCCTTATAGGTCAGGAAAGGAGAGCTAGGAAAAGTTGGCAGCTTTCCCGGCGTCCTGCTGACAAAGCTGTATATAACAGACTCAATAATGAACTAAAACGTTTAATCAAAGATTTTAAGGCTCATGTTTTTGAAACTTTTACTGCAACCTTGAATACTGATGACCATTCTCTCTGGTTTAAAGCTAAACAACTTTTAAAATATCACACACCATCTCCTCCTCTTCGAAAGGAGGATGGTAATTGGGCAGTATCTGACACTGAAAAAGCCGCAGCATTCGCCCGACACCTTTCTAATGTGTTTGTTCCACACCCCGAAGTAATTGACCCGCAGCACGTTCTTCCTGTTCAAAATACATTGTTACAGCCCTTGCCACTTACTTTACCACCACAGCACTTTAAGCCCAATGAGGTTTGGTCCCTCATTAATAAGCTTCCTAAACGAAAATCTCCTGGGTATGATCTAATAACGGCTGAGGTTTTACAGCGGCTTCCAAAAAAGGGTATTGTATTCTTAACGTATATATTCAACGCTATTCTCAGGACAACCAAATTCCCTATTCAGTGGAAATTTTCATTAGTAAAAATGATTCCAAAAGAGGGGAAACCGCCTCAGAATACTTCGTCTTATCGCCCGATCAGCCTTCTTCCTTTATGCTCTAAACTATTTGAAAAAGTTCTCCTCAATAGAATGATTCCCTACATGGAAGAATTCGATGTTATTCCATCTCACCAGTTTGGTTTCAGAGCTAACCATTCTACTATTCACCAGCTGCATTGGGTTACTGATTATCTAGCTAGCGCTTTGGAACAAAAATGGTATGCTTCAGGCGTTTTCTTTGATGTTTCTCAAGCCTTCGACCGCGTTTGGCGAGACGGACTATTATACAAACTCCGGTTTCTTCCATTCACCTATTACCTTATCATTAAATCCTTTCTTAGTGAACGCTTTTTTGCTGTTGTTCAAGGTCAGACACAATCAGATTCCTTTGATTCTCTTGCAGGGGTTCCCCAAGGTTCAGTCTTGTCTCCACATCTTTTTAGCGTTTATGTATCAGATGCCCCCGCTACTCCTACAACTCTCACTGCCTCCTTTGCTGACGACTTCCTGATTTTATCTTCTGCAGACGCTCCAAATGATGTCACTCTTAATTTACAACACCATGTAACACAACTAGAATCTTGGTTTCAACGATGGTGTATTCAGATAAATGCTGCAAAAACTGTACAGACTACTTTTACCTTACGACGGCAGGACTGCCCTCCGATTGTCTTAAACGGCCATCCTCTTCCTCAATCTCAAAAAGTACGCTATCTCGGTTTATACATGGATAGACGGCTCACGTGGAACACTCATGTAGACATTAAACGGAGAACTTAAGACGACAGACGAAAACGGTTTTACTTTTTACTTTCTAAACGCTCTAAATTACCACTGCATCTTAAACTTCTTATTTATAAAGCTTATCTCCGGCTTGTTTGGATGTATGCCTGCCAAATCTATGGAACTGCTAAGGCATCCGTAGTTTCAAAAATCCAGCGATTTCAGTCAAAACTCTTACGGCAAATTACAAATGCTCCCTTTTACGTTACCAATGACTGTTTGCACAATGACCTCAATATTCCGTACGTGAACGACTTATTTCGTAAAATTTACACAAGATTCCGTATGAAATTATCACATCATAGCAACGAACTTGTACGCAACCTATACCTACCATACCTTCCCGGGAATCCCCGCAGACGTCTACACCGACGATGGAGTAGGGACATCATTTTGTAATAAGTAATTTCCGATAGTATAAACGATTATCTAATCCGTCCACAGGACATTTCCAGCTGGAACCCACTGTTGAGTGGTGATCTCCTCTAAGTCTTAAAGCGCATTTTATTCCATTTCTTAATCACCTCATTCACTCGTTGTTATTATATACAGTTGTGAATTTTCCTAATAGTCAAAAAAAAAGAAAAAAAAAAGTTTCTCTGAAAATTCAATTTTTACTTTCTCTTGCCTATACAAATATTAGAAAGAAAGTATTGTTTTCATGTCGATTTTTCGAAATAGAGTTTTCACCCGATTTACACGTTTTCAGAACCCCTGAACCAAAAAACATGTATTTAGCGATTGGTCTGTGTGCGCGTGCGTGCGTGCGTGCGTGCGTGCGTGCGTGTGTGTGTGTGTGTGTGTGTGTTTGTTTGTGAACAGAATGTCTCAATAACGGAACATCGTGCGAGCTTCAAACTTGAAACTTAAGTTAGGTACCACTAGAGGACCCGACACGAACATTTTCATCAAAATCGGTCAACCGGAAGTTATAGTTTATTCGTGTCATTTTTCATTTTTTTGCGGTTTTCTCAAAAACGGTTCCTACGTTTTTTTTAAAAATCGCCTTAGGTTATGTTTTTTGAGGTTAGGTCAATAAAATTCTTCTTTAATCATTACGTTAGCCTTCTTGACAAAAAAAAGGCACGCTTATAAAATTCCCCTGCGTTCTGTCGGGTAAGAAATTATGACAAGAACGATGTAGACTAAACAAAAAAATCTGGTGTGAAACATTTACACAACTATCTCTTGCCAAATAATTAACAATATAACGTAACATTAGTAATAAACATTATAAATAAACAAAAAACTAACCTCAATAAACATAACCTAATTTTAATCATATATGAAAGACGCAAAATGAAAATCGATCTTAGTTTGCCTTAAAAATACGGAAAATCACTCTTCCACGCTTAACTAGGCTCTGTAGAGAAAAATACTCTGAGAAAAGATTGTAGATCTTTTAGTATTCTATAAATTCAATTATGTACACTTTTGTCATAAAATGCATACTATGGCTGAAATATTAAAAAAATCTATTTTTGAACACTATATCGTGAGAAAAAACCAGAAAATCGCTAATTACCGCTAAACTAAACGTTATACAAAAAAATGTTACATATAAAAGTTGCAGGATTTTAAATTCTCTACAACTTTTATTATACATGTTTTTGCACTAAAATGCATATTAAAGCCGCAATCTTAAAAAAACAGTCTCCCCAATCATTTCAGCAGACATCGCGCCACACTTTCTTATAGAGCACAAAAAATTTAGTAAACCAAGCGATTTAAAAAAAAAATCGTACGACCAGTTTTTGAGAAAATTGCAAATAAGTGAAAAATTACACGAATAAACTACTTCCGGTTGACCGATTTTTATGACAATGTTCGTGCGTGGTCCGGTACTGGTATGTAACTTAAGTTACAAGTTTTAAGTTCGTACGATGTTCCGTTTTTGAGATATTCTGTTCACACACACAGACCAATCGCTAAAAAATGTTTGTTTTTGGTTCAGGAGGTCTGAAGACGTGTAGATCCGGTGAAAACTCGATTTCTTAAAATCGACATGAAAACAATACTTTCCTTCCTATATATTCATATAGGCAAGAGAAAGTAAAAATGTTATACTTTAAAAATATGCCAATAAAATAGACTCACCTGTATAGTAAAGTTTAAAATCCACATAAAGTCAGCCAAAATATATGTACACATGAGATTCGTATGGATTGTATTTCTCAAACACCTAAGGTCTCTGAAACAAAACAAACGTCAACATTTTTAATAAAGACGTATATTTAATTCAACATAAATATGGTGTGAAACACTCACACGACTTTCTCTTGCCAAAAAAATATAACCTTTGTAACACTCTGTGTTACAGGATTTTTTTGCGGCTAATTTCTATTGTCTGGTGTTTTAAATTTGTCGCGGCGTTGTGACGACACGTGGTGCGGTGCGGCTCTATCGGGGGCTTTCGCTGCCTGCGTGCTTTTCTTTTTTCTGCGTCGTCATGTGAGAAACCCACCGGGTTGGTCTAGAGGTAAAGTCGTCGCCAAAATCAGCTGTTTAACAGCTGATTTTCGGAGACGAAGGTTCCTGGTTCAAATCCTAGTAAAGGTAGTTACTTTTATACGGATTTCAACACTAGACAGTGGTTACTGGTGTACTTTGATGGTTGGGGTTCAATTAACCATATTCTCAGGAATGGTCGACCTGAGTCTATACAAGACTACACCTCATTTACACGTCATACACATCATCCTCATCTCATTGAGTCATGGGGTTGCTTATTGTTCTGAATTGAACAGATTGCAACGTACACAAATTAGGGATTACATAAAATAAATTTATGATTATTTTTAAATTACTTCTTGAATTGACAACAATAAATTGGCTATTGAATTAGATCATCGATCGACGACGTACTGGAACATAGACTGCTATTCTTCGTGTTGATGCGACTTTAAATAAACAAACAAACTAACCTAAAAAAAACATAATCTAATTTTAATCATGAGTGAATGATGCAAAATGGAAACCAACATAAGTTTGTCTTATTAATACGAAAAATCACTCGTGGACGCTAAACTAGGCCCTGTAGAGAAAAATGCTTGAAATAAAAAAATGTAGATCTTTAATTTTGTGCGTAGGTTCAAACCAACCTTTCAGCTAATAACCTATACAACAATCAAATCCGTATAAATGTTACAAACTTTATTAGGATGTGAACCAAGAAACCTTCGTCTACGAAAATAAGCTGTTAAGCAACAGATTTTGGCAACTACTCTACCGTTATAACAACCCGGTGGGTACCTAATTTTAAAATCATTTTTCAAATTCGTTTGATATTCTGTTCTTAAAAACATTTTGTTCACACACATATAAACCAATCGTTATCAACATGTTTTTTAAGTTTTTTGTATTTGAAAACTTTCCAGTGAAAAATCAATTTCGAAAAATTGATATAAAACAATACTTTAATTTCCTATGCTTGTATATTTATAAAGGACAGGAGAAATAAAAAGTAATACGAAAATATGATAATACAATGAATAAATTTTAATAATAAATCCAGCAAGCTTAGTGTTAACAGAAACGATATTCACGATAATATAAAATTTTATCGGATGAGCTGTTTTTAGTTAAAAAGAATTATTTTACAATTTCCCATTTAATAGAAAAATACCTTACTAATACTATTTTTTACTGCCATAACGTATAAAGAGATTTAAATCTATTGAATTAGTTTGTTTTACAAAAAGAAGGATTTAAGGTCTTGTCAAACAGAACGCGGGCTGTCCGCGCGGACCCTGGTTAGACATTGTTGCATCATCCTAGTCAAATGGACAGCGGCCTACACCGCGTACCAATCTATTCCGCGGCGGACTGTTGGGAAGTTGTATTTTTCTACAGAGTCCGCGACGGACAGGATGGCCGATGAAGAGGAAAAATTAATTGAACTTGTTAGGGAGCACCCATATTTTTATATAATGTGCAAAATAAATGATTTCAAAAACTTGGTTAAGAAAGCACAATCATGGAGAGAAATAGCCTTCAACAAACCAGTAGCAGTATTAAACACAAATTTCATATTTTTTTGTTATTACAGTATTTATAACAAAAAATTAGTTTTACGTTTTTACTGTCGACGTGATTGACAGCATAACTGTATATTGAAAGTGTATCAATCTATATTAGTCATTGACTTATTAAATTATTAACATTATTCATTGACTCAAATAGTTGATATAATTAACAAATTGGTCTCGTACAGGGATATCTGTTCCTGGTAGTGACTTTGGAGGCAGTATAATTTTGTTATTTACGAACTCACGGTAGAAAGCGGAATTTTCGAAGATACTATTATCATGATGCCGCCCATAACTACCTATATCAACAATAATGAAATTATAGTTAGGATAAACAAAAGTACATGATGAATCGGTCTTCGAAGGAATTCAATTCATTGCAAAGTCGGTGAAATTCGCCTACCTCCTCTCATTTGCAATTAATTTCGTGCACTCATTTTCTTTATCGTTTCGACCGACTCAAAGCGAACAAAAGAAGTAATTCTTCTTCGTCTCAGGAACTGCTAGCCTATATAAATTCAAGTTTTCTTTACAACTGTTCTGGTCCGTCCTGATTTGTCCGCGTAAAGTTAGGCTCTCTCAGTCCCCAGCGGATTGCACGCGGACAGTCCGCGTTCTGTTTGGCAAGACCTTAAGAACGGATTAAGATGTAATAAACGAATATTCATGTTGATAATTTGAATCCAATTTTCACTAGAAATGCACGTTTTTAAGCACCCTGGAATATCGTACAAAGTTAAAACTTGGAAATCAAGGCCGCGGTCACAACGTCACACCACCCCATGATCCTCGCCTGGCATAGCTGTCCTCCAGAATAAAAGTATGTTCGGTCTAAAGGCCCTTAACGGACCCTGAAAATAACGGAATCCTGTCCGTAACGGAAAATTCTGCCGGTCTGTACTAACTATGAATGCCCATAACAACTGATAACATAATCTTAATGAGCTAATTTGGAATAGGTTATCGGTTGTTATGTGCAATAGTTAGGTGTTGGGTGGTTGTCAAAAAAGATCTTAGTTCAGTATGAATCAGTGATTCTTCCGTATTTTGAAGTTCTTCATAGATTGAGCTTCATTTCGTTAAAGATTTTTACAGACTTATTTTTAGCGAAATGTTTCGTTTAAAATCATTTGTAATTTATCTGAATATTGGTAATCGATTCATTTTTTTTGACTGAAGTTTTAAGGTGGCAATTTTTTCGAAAGTGTAGTTTTTTTTGATCGAATGAGACGTACTAAAAGGAATGTTATTCCTACAATTACGTGAAATCCACTTTTATTCACTCATGATTAAATTTAGGTTATGTTTCTCATATTACATACATTGTCTACTGATGATTAAACACAAGTTATATATTTTATTTTGCCCATAACAGGTAGGTGGAGTGTTAAATTATTTGCCTTCGATTTGCTAGTTCCAGGGCAACAAAAAATTAGTTCTGTTTTTTATCTAATGGTCGACTAATCATGTGACTAAAGCATTCAAGAACATAAGAAGTAGAGTTGCAAAAGACACTGGTCATAGTTATCTCCTCTGAGAGTAATGAATTTCATTATACAGCCAGACAACAGAAGAAGTAGAGTTGCAAAAGACACTGGTCATAGTAATCTCCTCTGAGAGTAATGAATTTCATTATACAGCCAGATAACAGAAGAAGTAGACTTGCAAAAGACACTAGTAAGAGGTATCTTCTCTGAGAGTAATGAATTTCATTATACAGCCAGATAACAGAAGAAGTAGATTTGCAAAAGACACTAGTAAGAGGTATCTTCTCTGAGAGTAATGAATTTCGGTGAAATTCGGGGAATAATGGAGAAATTTATTACCCCGTGGTGAACAAAGTGAGGGTGTCATTTACAGGGAAAAAATTAGATGCTTTTCGGAGGGCCTGGCATTCTGATAAGTATAGGCTATCATTTCCCACTCAGTTAGAAAGGCCATGGTTCACCACCTCACTCCTCGTTTTACTTAGTAAAGATTCCAGAAGTTCAAACCAACTTTTCGGCTGATTATCTAAACAACACATACAGCTCATTATTTCCATTGGCAAGTGAAAATCGTGTGTGTTTCACACCTGATCACCTATAACTAAGATTATAGGATCTGTTGTTAAAAGATTAGATCACCATGTACGTACCTTTTCTTAGAGTTCTTTTATAATGTAGATAAAGAATATTAAATGATATCCAAATACTTACTTGAAATACAAGAATATCCAGACGGCAAGACACAAAGCGACTAACGACAACGCGTAACCACCGAAATAAATCATCGTAGTCACTTCAATACTAGTTTCGATTTCAGGTTCGTCATGGTTCAAATTTCTACATGAACTATAATCCGTGTAGTTGTCCCACGTAGAGTTAAGATGGCAATACCTCGTCGCATTTTCTGAAAAAAAAAATACAAACAAAACATTAATTTACAAAAATGTTAGGTTATAATATTGTGGCACTTATCGCTAAGGTCCGTTTCGGGATCTAGGTAATTAAATAATTAATACACTAACGTTTAAAATTACAAGTATTTATTACAACTAAAAGATTTACAAAATAAATAATAAACTAATTACAATGAAGTAATAAAATAAATAACTTAAATAATTTACTTAGTACTACTTACAAACAATTAAACAGAATGCACATACACAATAACTGAATACAATGCACATACACAATAAGATAGTATAAGAATAGTTGACCACTACAATGCCCGGCCGGATACGTTGACCTGATCCAATCGTGCCGATAGATCACGCAATAAACAATTGTCAAAGATCAAACGAATACTAACTCCCTAACTGCACTCGGGCTCTCTTTATATAGGTAGATCAACGAGATAATTTTAGCAAAACAGAGAAATTCGATGCAAATAATAAAGTACAAAAACCCTTTTTACTGGAAAAATCTTAACTATTGTAAACAAGTCACAATAGAATAACAGGTGTAACACAAATAGTTGTACAACAAAGACCCTACCTTATTATACACTCCTTTCTAAACAGGTATCCTTTTATAACTAACCCTATTGTTACTTATTCACTTTATTATCTACTCTTTAACATTTTATGAATTAAGTACTAGAAATTCCTCAAACCATACTCTTCTTCGATATTGTCACAATATTGTCGGAGCAAGTTAAAATAAGTACATACACAATAATTTTGTAATTATTTTTATTAATAAAAACCATTATTATTATTATTATTATATTAATAATTTGCAATTATTGCAAATGCTATTGCACAAGGTACAGTGTTAGGTCCCGTGATATTTAACGTAGGCTTATACGAGGGTTATCTCTAAAATAAAGACCGCTTGAAAATTTCTCTCCTACATGTTGGCGAACCTGTGTCAGCGAAAGCCATGCTAGTAATAAACACACTGTATTGTCTAAGTTTCAGGCACTGTAAGTTGGGCGAGAGACACCGTTTAACCTCACGGATTGTACATCCGGTGAACACTCCATTATAAAATATCTGGTGTGAAACTCTCATACAACTTTATCTTACCAATGCAAATAATGACCAATATAACCTAACATTAGTAATAAAACATCAGAAATAAACAAAAAACTCTTAAATAAAAACACTTTTAAACCTCAGTTTGGCTTAAAAATACGGAAAATCACTCTTTCACGCTGAACTAGACGCTGTAGAGAAAAATGCTTTAAATAAAAGTTGTAGATCTTTTAATTTCCTATAAATTTTATTATATACACTTTTGTCGTAAAATGCATACTAAGCCCGAAATCTTTAAAAAAAATTGATTTTTCACACGTTTTCGTAAGAAAAAAAACAGAAAATTGCTAATTATCGCTAAACTAAGCGTCATACAAAAAAAAATTTCAAAATAAAAATTGTAGAATTTTAAAATCTCTACTACTTTTATTATATAAATTTTTTCGCTAAAATGCATATAAAACCCGCAATCTTAAAAAAAAATTTTAACGTAAAAACAGCCTCACCAAGAATTTCAGCAAACATGGCGCCTACCCTATCTTGTAAAGAATAAAAAATTGAGTAAACCAGGCGATTTTTAAAAAAATCGTAGGACCACTTTTTGAGAAAATCGCAAGAAAGTGAAAAATTACACGAATAAACTATTACTTCCGGTTGACCGATTTTGATGAAAATGTTCGTGTCGGGTCCGGTAGCGGTATGTAACTTAAATTTCAAGTTTCAAGTTCGTACGATGTTCCGCTCTTGAGTTATTCTGTTCACACACACAGACCAATCGCTTAAAACATGTTTTTTGGGTTCAGGGGGTCTGAAAACGTGTAGATCCGGTGTTAACTCGATTTCGAAAAATCGACATGAAAACAATACTTTCCTTTCTATATATTCATATAGGCAAAAGAAAGAAAAAATCGACATGAAAACAATACTTTCCTTCCCTATATATTCATATAGGGCTAGTGAATGTAAAAATATTGTTTCTTTTAGAGCGGAATTATGGCACAAAACAGTTGAGGCAGGATTGGCCATAGAAGTGAAACTAAATTGTCAGGATGTCAAGGGTTTTTACTTTCTCTTGCCGTATATGAATATTATAGGGAAAGAAAGTATTGTTTTCATGTCGATTTATCATAATTAAATTTTCACCAGATGTACAAGTTTTCAGACCCCTTGAATCCAAAAACATGTTAATTGCGATTGGTCTGTGTGTGTCAAATATCTCATGAACAGAACATGGTATGAAATTGAAACTTGCAACTTAAGTTAGGTATTACGAAAGGACCCGACACGAAAAGTTTCATCAAAATCAGTAAACCTGAAGACAAGTAGTATCCAGTTTATTTGTGCAATTAAACATAGGTTATATTATTTATATTGTTCACTGTATACACTTTGAAGAGAAAGTCGTGGGACTATTTCACACCGGATTTTTTTAACGATGAAAAGACAAGTCGTGTGAGTGTTTCACATCAGAGTTTTGTACTTGTGCTCTTTCTAAAAAGACTAATTTATTACTACGAGTATAATTCTGTTTATTTAGACATTTTATAGCGACATCTATCGGTGGCTTTTGGTATTAAGACACATTATTGCTTGTCTTTCTCTTACCTATATGAATATATAGGAAGGAAAGTATTGTTTTCATGTCGATTTTAAGAAATAGAATTTTCACCGGATCTACACGTTTTCAGACCCCCTGAACACAAAAAATATGTTTTTAGCGATTGGTGTGTGTGTCTGTTTGTGTGTATACAAAATATCTCACGAACGGAACATCGTACGAACTTGAAACGTGAAACTAAAGTTACATACCACTACCGGACGCCACACGAACATTTTCATCAAAACCGGTCAACCGGAAGTAGTAGTTTATTTGTGTAATTTTTCACTTTCTTGCGATTTTCTCAAAAACTGGTCCTACGATTTTTTTTAAAATCGCCTCATTTACTTAATTTTTTATGTTTTACAAGATAGGGTAGGCGCCATGTTTTCTGAAATTCTTGGTGAGGCTGTTTTCACGTAAAAAAATTGTTTTTTTAACATTGCGGCTTTATTATGCATTTTACCACAAAATGTATACATTTTTGCGGTAAAATTTTTGCGGTTGTAGAGAATTTAAAATTCTACAACTTTTATCTCAACACATTTTACTGTATAACGCTTAGTTTAGCGGTAATTAGCAATTTTCTGTGTTGTGTTCACGAAAACGTGTGAAAAATCGATTTTTTTAAGATTTCGGCCTTAGTATGCATTTTACAACAAAACTGTATATAATAAAATTTATAGGAAATTAAAAGATCTACGGCTTTTATTTCGCGCATTTTTCTCTCCAGAGCCTAGTTTAGCGTGAAAGAGTGATTTTCCGTATTTTAAAGCCAAACTGAGGTTCATTTTCATTTTGCGTTTTTCATATATGATTAAAATTAGGTTATGTTTATTGAGGTTAGTTTGTTGTTTATTTCTAATGTTTTATTACTAATGTTAGGTTATATTGGTCATTATTTGGATTGGCAAGAGAAAGTTGTGTGAGTGTTTCACACCAGATTTTTAACAATGAAAAGACAAGTAGTGTGAGTGTTTCACATCAGAGTTTTGCAATTGAGCTCTTTTTATAAAAAGACTAATTTATTACCAAGAGTATAATTCTGTTTATTTAGACATTTTATAGCGACATCTGTCGGTGACTTTTGGTATTAAGACACATTATATGTTTTGGGATGAAATGAGGAATCCGAAGATATAATCCGAAGATTGGATTTCGATGAGTAAAAATAAGATAAAAGATTGAAAATGTAAAAGTGAACAAGAGGGTAGTATGATGAAAGAAAATGTCCAGTGAAAAGGATTTTCTAACAACAAGAAATACATCCCTTATTCTAAGGGTTGTTCCTATTTCTTTCGAATGCGTGCTTCCTTCCTTCCTATCCGCTACCCTTCTTTCTATTATGTGTTTAATCTTGTTCATCCACCACAAAACTGAATTGGTAGTCTGAAAATGACACCCAGTTTTCAGTTTCGGTTAAGATTTCAGTTATACGGTGTCCAAAAAGTACTGTACGTTTCTAATTCTGGAAAAAAATCTGGTGTAAAATACTTACACGCTTTTCTCTTTCTAATGTAGATAATGAATAATGAAACCTATGTTTAATCATGAGTAAACAAAGTACAATTTAAAACAAACAAATTTAAATCACAAGTGAATTACACTGAATAGAAGTCAACTACTGTTTTGTAGTGTCTAATCACTAATTTGTGCTATAAGAAGCTCTGTATAAAAATCTGGTGTGAAAACTCACACAACTTTCTCTTGCCAATGCAATTAATTAACAATAAACCTAACATTAGTAATAAAATATTAGAAACAAACAAAAAACTAACCTTAATAAACATAACCTAATTTTAATCATGAGTGAAAGACGCAAAATGAGAATCAACCTCATTTTGGCTTAAAAATACGAAAAATCACTTTTACGCTAAACTAGGCTTTGTAGAGAAAAATGCTACAAATAAAAGTTGTAGATCTTTTAATTTCCTATATATATATATATATATATATATATTTTTACGTGAAAACAACAGCCTCACAAAAAATTTCCGTATAGATGGTGCCTACCCTTTCTTGTAGAGCATAAACAATTTAGTAAACCAGGCGATTTTTTAAAAAAAATAGTAGAACCCGTTTTTGAAAAAAATTGCAAAAAAGTGAAAATGACGCTTATAAACTACTACTTCCGGTTGACCGATTTTGATGTAAATGTTCGTGTCGGGTCCGGTAGTGGTGTCTAACTTAAGTTTCAAGTTTTAAGTTCGTACGATGTTCCGTTCTCGAGATATTCTGTTCACACACGCGCGCGCGCGCGCACAAACACACACACACAGACCAATCGCTAAGAGCATGTTTTTGGATTCAGGGGGTTTCAGGGGGCGGCCCAGTTTAACGTCAAAGAGTGATTTTCCGTATTTTTAAGCCAAACTAATTTTGGTTTACATTTTCATGATTGAAATTAGGTTATGTTTTCTGAGTTTAGTTTTTTTTTTGTTTATTTCTAATGTTTTATTTCTAATGTTAAATTATAATGTTCATTATTTGTATCGGCAAGAGAAAATCGTGTGTGTTTCACACTGCTACATTTTTCCAAAACGAAGTGTTGCGTCCAATGTGCGGCCAGCCTAAGGAAATACTCACGATATTTCACTCAACCCTTATCTTTATAATATACGTCCTCTAAACTACCCTCCATTTTATCGTGCTAATTGAAACAGTAATAAAATAATTGAAATACAATTTTAATGTAAAAGATAAAACAGGGTGAAATTTTGAAGTGAAAATCGAAATATATATGACAGTGGATGGAGTTCTTAATGGACCTTTCATTAGACTAGTCGAAATACGATTGAGCTAATTACCATGGCGGTAATGGAATGTAATGTCTCAATTCCATCGACTCTAATTGAAAGTAATCTAATTGAAATATCACACAATTACAATCCATACTTGTTGATTATTCCTAAGAAAAAATGATAATTCAAACCAAATAATTCTCTAACCTTAATACATGGCATATTAAAAAAAATTTGCTGTGAACACTCAAATGACTTTCTCTTGCCAATGCAAATAATGACCAATATAACCTAACATTAGTAGTAATAAACAAAAAACCAACCTCTAAAACATACCCTTATTTTAATCATGACTGAAAGACGCAAAATGAAAATCGATCTCAGTTTGGCTTAAAAATACGGAAAATCAATCTTTCACGCTAAACTAGGCTCTGTAGAGAAAAATGCTTAACATAAAAGTTGTAGGTCTTTTAAGTTCCTATAAATTTTATTATATACACATTTGACGTTAAAGGCATACTAAGGCTGAAATCTTTAAAAAATCGATTTTCACACGTTTTCGTGAGTAAATAAACATAAAATCACTAATTACCGCTAAACTAAGCGTTATACACAAACATTTTTGAATTAATAATTGTAGGATTTTGAATTCTTTACGTTTTGTATTATATAAATTTTTGCTCTAAAATGCATATTAAAGTCGTAATCGTAAAAAAAAATTTTTTTACGTGAAAACCCCCTCACCAAGAATTTCAGAAAACATGGCGCTTACCCTATCTTGTAGGGCATAAAAAATTTAATAAACCAAACGATTTTTAAAAATATCGTAGGACCAGTTTTTGAGAAAATCGCAAAAAAGTGAAAAATTACATGAATAAACTACTACTTCCGGTTGACCGATTTTGATGAAAATGTTCGTGTCTCCGGTAGTGGTGTGTAATTTAAGTTTCAAGTTACAAGTTCGTACGATGTTTCGTTCTTGAGATATTCTGTACACACACACACACACACACACACACACACACACACACACACACACACACACAGATCAATCGCTAATAACATGTTTTTTGCGTTGAGAGGGTCTGAAAACGTGTAGATCCGCGACGAGTGGATTTGTTAAAATCGACATGAAAACAATACTTTCCTTCCTGTAAATTCATATAGGCAAGAGAAAGTAAAAATGAATTTTAAATGGCCAAATTTATTGTGCTGCCAAAAACGTCAAAATAATAAAGAAATTTTAAAAAATCCGGTGTAAAACACTCACACAACTTTCTCTTGCCAATGCAAATAATGACCAATATAACCTAACATTAGTAATAATAAAACATTAAAAATAAACAAAAAACTAACCTCAAAAAACCTAACTTTATTTTAATCATGAGTGAACGACGCAAAATGAAAATCGACCTCAGTTTGGTTTTAAAATACGGAAAATCGCTCTTTCACGCTAAACTAGGCACTGTGCAAAAAATGCTTTCAATAAAAGTTGTAGATCTTTTAATTTCCTATAAATTTTATATATACACTTTTATCGTAAAATGCATAGGCCTACTAAGGGCGAAATTTTAAAAAAAAGATTTTTCACACGTTTTCGTGAGAAAAAAACAGGAATTTGCTAATTTCCGCTAAACTAAGCGTTATACAAAAAAATGTTACAATTAAAAGTAGTAAAATTTTAATTCTCTACTACTTTTGTTATATACATTTTTGCGGTAAAATGCATAATATAGCCGCAATATTAAAATAAAACAAATTTTTTATGTGAAAACAGCCTCACCAAGAATTTAAGCAAACATGGCGCCTACCATATCTTTTAGAGCACAAAAAATTTAGTAAATGAGGCGATTTTAAAAAAAAATCGTAGAACCAGTTTTTGAGGAAATCGCAAAAAAGTGAAAAATGACACGAATAAACTACTACTTCCGGTTGACCGATTTTGATGAAAATGTTCGTCTCGGGTCCGGTAGTGGTATGTAACTCAAGTTCCGTAACTCAAGTTCCAAGTTTCAAGTTCGTTCGAAGTTCCATTCTTGAGATATTCTGTTCACACACACACACACGTGCGCGCGCGCGCGCACACACACACACACAGACACACGCACTCGCGCATACAGAGACACACACTCTCACACACACACACACACAGACCAATCGATAAAAACATGTTTTTTGAATTCAGGGGGTCTGAAAACGTGTAGATCCGGTGAAAACTCGATTTCTAAAAATCGACATGAAAACAATACTTTCCTTCCTATATTTTATTCATATAGGCAAGAGAAAGTAAAAAAATCGACCTTATTGCCGTTGGTAATCATACCTGCCAAATACCTATAAAGGGTTAAATAAAAGTTGTAGATCTTTTAATTTCCTATAACATGTAGGCCTACTATTATGTAAACTTTTGCCTTAAAATGCATAAAAAATGCCGCAATCTTAAAAAAACTTTCTTTACACCAGACCAAAGCCTCCCCACGTATTTAAGCAGACATGGCGCCTACCCTATCTTCTAGAGCATACAAATTTAGTTAATGAGGCGGTTTTAAAAAACAGTTGTATGAACCGTATTTGAGAAACTTGCAAAAAATGAAAAACTACACAAATAAACCACTACTTCCGGTTGACCGATTTTGATTAAAATATTCTTTTCGGGTGCTTTAGTGGTATATATTTTAATTTTTAAGTTCCAACTTTGTACGATGTTTCGTTCTTGAGATATTTTGTTCACACAGAACAATCGCTAAATAGATGTTTTTTTTTTGGTTTAAGGGGTTTGAAGACGTGTATATCTGGTGAAAACTCGATTTCAAAATACTGATATGAAAGCATTACTTACCTCCCTATATATTTATATAAGCAAGAGAAAGTAAAAAAAAAAAATTAACAAATAATTTAAGTTGCAAGATTAAATTTTATTTAAGCTACAAAAGGAACAAATCAAAATAAATTCAATCTAAAAAACTTCTCACCGTTGAGTACACTATATCAGAAGGAGTCGATAACGGATTGGTCAACAGTATATTTCAATGTGTGTGTGTGTGTGTGTATAGACGTTAGAAAATAATGGCGGTTTCCTCCCCGTATCTATACAGTTCAATAAAGAACATTTATAACAGCTTTACCTTTTCAAGTAAAAAAAAACCATCCCTACTGGATATACCCTTACCATTTTATTTCCTTTTCTCATTTAATTCCACCCTTTAACACATGTATTTAGTTGTTAATGTGATCCAATCCCAGAATTTTTACGCTACAAAGAGTTTTTAAAAGAAAATTCCATTCAGTTTCTCCCAAAATATAAATTTGGTTAAATATTTTTTATTCGTTACAGCTTTGAAAAATTAGTTTACTTTCTCTTGCGTTAGTTGTTTCGGTCATCAGCTAGAAAGCTGATTTAAACCTCTTCAGGCTATACCAAGTAATAAATACTGCACAAATTAAATTATACTTCCATAATGCTTTATTCTAAAACAACCTGTAAACCAAAAACAGTACCAACAATAACTTTAACAGAACCAGCTGATCAGCTGATAAAATTAATTGCATTACACACATGTCAACTCTCCCCCTCCCCCTAAGTCTTCACCGTAGCATCTGATCGACGTGTCGCCTGCAAACTTGACCACTGTCTAGCTTGATATAGTAGTTTAAATTACCGTCTCTAGATTGAACTTGCCCAAGACTCCATTTCCCTTGGCCGTTGTGATTTCTCACTTGCACACGATCCCCAACCATAAATTGGCTCTCTCCGGGCCGGCGAAGGCTGACCGGTGCGGGAATGTAGCGTCCGCCACCGGTAGCGTAGACCAGGGATGGTGCGTCTGGTCTCGGCTGGGCTCGTCTTCTTCAGTCGGGAGCTCTTCTTTCTTCTTCTTGTCCGGTTGAGAGTTCAGTGAAGAGTGACGTTTGCGGGCGAGGGCCCTCTCTTAAATACCTCTTGGTGGGGAAGTCATACAATTCTGAAAATATGTGTTTGAATAAATGTTTTGGCGTCCGTATCATGTTGAGTCACGAGTATGGCGACGGCCGCCATAAGGCAAGCTAGATTTCCGCGTACTGTACGTAGTGAGCGCGTCACCGGGTACCGGGCCTTGCCAGCAACAACCCACCCCCACCCCCACCGCTGTACGTACGCCCAAGCACCACATCATACTGTAATTTCTCCGTACGTTTTCCTCCTTCATGTGTCAGTCTAACTTCTTCGTACGTACGTAGGGGAAGTTGGGGTAATGCCGGACGGTTTTTTATTTTTTTGTAACGTACCATTCTGTTAAAAGTAAATTCATCATGTTTCAAATAGCTACATTCTTTGATTCATTCTGAAGTCATTTAAAACTATAAGAAGCAGAAAATTTTATATTTTAGAAAATTGTGAGCGTTTTAAAAAATCGTTACGTGTCCGGTCTTCCCCAAGTTTTTGGGGTAAAGGCGGACAGCTGTGGGGGCATTGCCGGACAAGGCTTAATCGCTAAGTTTCACACTTCTATGAACTGGAAAGTTGAATAATCATTAAAATTTAAGTTATTTAAACATATTCGGGCAGGGAAACTGTTGGAGAGGAAATAGGTTGAACTGTCGAAGCAGTGAAGGTTTCTTTTCCATTTTCATTTCCTTTGTTTACTTCTTCCGTTTCTGCGTTGCATAGCTGTAAAGCTGACTCCCATTCATTCTCAAACTTCTGAGCATTGAAGGGCCACACACCAGCAGCCTTGAATGCATTTACAGCGTTTTGTACGTTAGTTGTTCTTTCCCGTGCTACACAAAAGATTGCAGCAACGTCAAACACAGATATTGCTCTTTGATGTGTCTTCAGGAAGTTGTCACACTGTTCATAGTAGGCTTTTTTCATTGGTCCAAATACAGTTAAATCTAACGGTTGCATCCTGTGCGAACAATGAGGTGGTAATGAAACCATGATAATACCATTTTCTCTGCAAAAATTCCAAGCTGCGAGACTGCAATGACTTGTGTGGTTATCAAGAATCAGGAGTTTTGTTGTCAGACGTTGCTCCTGAATTTAATTTAAAATGTTTCAACCATTTAACAAATAGTTCTTCATTAGTCCATCCAGATTCGGAAACTGCATACCCTGATCCACCTAGTGCTCCATTGATTAAAACATCATTTCTTATTTTTCTACCGTATATGAAAAATGGAGGAATGTAGTGTCCAGTGGCACTCACACATGCCACTAGGGTTGTCGTTGTTCCACACTCTGCACTCACCACTTTCCCAAGTCGCTTTGTACCTTTTTGCGCTATCACTTTTAAGAGGTTTGGAACAGTTGGCAGAGCCGTCTCATCCATGTTGTAGATTTTTGATGGAACTATGTCATTGCATTCATAAAATGATCCAAGATTTTCAAAAAAATTATCAACTTCTATTTTATTGAAACCCTTAAGTCTGTTTAGACTTGTAGCCTCTGGTTTCCTTAGTTTCAAATCAGGGTGTCTGTTTAAAAAAGAATAAAACCAATCCCATCCAGCTGTTTGTTTTCCCCTGTTAAATGGATGGTCTAGCTGCAAATATTCTGCGTACTCATATGCGATTCACCGCAGTTCTTTTGTCGTGAGTCCATGAAAAGTATAGCTCAATTTTAAAATGTGATCCCTAAGTGCCATTTCCATTTCTTTGTTAAAGGTGGTTTTTTTACCTGACGAAGGTTCCTTGAAACTGTGCGATTTCAACCGATCGTGAAGGGTGCTTTAGGAATAGAAAACTCCATGGAAGCTTGTCTGATCGTCATTTCATTTTTTCTAACAGCATCAAGCGCTCGATTCAAGTTCGATGTCTCCCATGTGTTTCTGTTAGTTTTAGGAACGTAGTTCCGGACCATAGTTCTGAAAATAACTAACCATAATTAGATTGGGGCATTCCCGGACAAAAGTATGCATGTCCGACATTACCCCAACACAGTTCTTATCGGCTGTCCGCCAATACCCCAAGGGACGCCATTTTGATTTTTTTTAAATTGCGATGTTATCTGAGGAAAGATATTTTAGAGTCTATAATAATATTAAAGCTAGTAAACGAGCGATTTTAACCATAATTTTGTTATAAATAATAAGCCATAAACTTACCTAGCATACAAGTCGGAAAACTAAGTAAAATTCTAGAAAAAATTGTAAAATGTAGTTTTCACTAAACTAATGAACACAAAACACGTTTCACTCTACTCACAAACAAAACAGCACCGGAAGGGAACTGTAACAGCATTTCAGAGATGTCAACCTTACAAGTCGAAAAATACCGCCTGTCCGGGAATACCCCATGTCCGGCTATGCCCCAACTTCCCCTACGCTGTACACTTCTTTGTTTGTTTGACGATCCTGAAACGAAGCCAAGCATTTCTTCACAAACCATCAACGAGATCCTCAGCATGGCAACGCATTTGCTGACCACGTGTTGGAGAAGGATCCCGTCATGGAAAGGGCCCTTCAATTCAAAAGAGGACTCAAAAGCTGATGATACCATACGAAGAAGTCCACAAGGAGTTTGAAAAGAAGAAGAAGCAAACAACCATAACTAACTATTTTAAAACAACTTTAAGTTTTTATGCGTACATTACTGTATTTTTTAAATAATTATAGATTATAATAATGGTAAAATGTTCCTAAAACTATTAAACACTTAAAACGACTACAGGACTTTACCTTTAGAACCTAACCCCATCTTTTCGTTCATATAAGGTATCATTATCCGCGGTTTTACGAACCGCGGTAACCCTCTGGAACGTAACCCCCGCGGCTAACGAGGAATTACTGTATTCTTCTACTGGGCTTCATGCTGGAGTGTTCGATAGAAAGTGAGCGCGGACGCCATTGTTTGTGGATTTTAAGTTTAATTTTACAAGTGACAGGTTCTTTTCCGTATTTGTCTTCCTTTGTTATTCCATTCTGTCGTTCTGGTCTTGGAAAAGACCTCTATAAACTGTCCTGATCATCCTTAGGTTGTTTTTTGTGTAAAAATGGGCTGCATCGTGGATAATAAACTATAAGGTAATCTCTTGGGATCTCATTCTATAGCTAAAAATAAGAAAAAAAGTTCACATAAACATATGCCTAAAAACGCTTAGTTAACGAGTTACGGCTAGCGAAAAATTTCACCTAGAACTCTGTACCCTCGGTGAAGTAAGGCCGTATAAAATTGTTAAACGTAGTTGCAAAGATACAAATACGATTGTTTCTTATGGTTTTTAATCTGAAAAATTGAATAAAATTGGTTTCAGAGCTGTAAATACAATACTTTCAGAGATATCTTACATAAAACACAAGAATTGGTGCAAATAAATAACACATTTTTGTATTTAACGTAAGATTACTTTCATAATGGTAAATAAAGGTGTATTTTTTCTTAAATAAATTTGTAGAAAATTTAATTCTGAAAAGATTCATGTGAATTACTCAGGAAAAAATGAATAATAGATATTGAAATTTCGCTTTATTTAAAATCAAAACAAACGTACATAAAACGCACCTTCTTAACTGCATAAAATATTAACTAATATTTAGGTTGGGAGTAACAGCGTTTTATGTGCGTCTGTTTTGATTTTAAATAAAGCGAAATTTCCATATCTATTATTCATTTTTTTCCTGAGTAATTCACGAGTATCTTTTCAGAATTAAATTTTCTACAAATTTATTTAAGAAAAAATACACCTTTATTTACCATTTATGGAAGTAATCTTACGTTAAACACAAAAATGTGTTATTTCTTTGCACCAATTCTTGTGTTTTATGTAAGATATCTCTGAAAGTATTGTATTTACAGCTCTGGAACCAATTTTATTCAATTTTTCAGGTTAAAAAACATAAGAAACAATCGTATTTGTATCTTTGCAACTACGTTTAACAATTTTATACGGCCTTACTTCACCGAGGGTACAGAGTTCTAGGTGAAATTTTTCGCTAGCCGTAACTCGTTAACTAAGCGTTTTCAGGCATATGTTTATGTGAACTTTTTTTCTTATTTTTAGCTATAGAATGAGATCCCAAGAGATTGCGTATAGTTTTGAATCACCCTATATTTATGTAAAGGCTTTAAATCGGGCATTTCCAGGGATTCGGGCGGCGAAAACCCTAACACTCTCAGCGGAGATAACTGTGACTAGTGTATTGAAAGGTACGGCCGCATTGCAGGAGACAAGCGTCGAGGCAATATGGAATGGCCTTCGGATACTTCTTCTACCCAAAACTAACACGTGAAATCGTATGGTGGTGGCCCTGCACTGGTGCTACCCAGCACTTTTTGAAGCCGAGTGACTCGCCAGGGGAGCATCCTAGCTACAGTACGTTTGGCGAAACGGTAGCTACGGCTGTGCGCGCACAGCATGGAAACTACTGGGTGACTAAGAGAGTGTTACTGTACTTATATTTGACAATTTTCAGTACTACCTACAATATATCTACATTTTATTATTGCCCATATCATATTATTATAGCCTACTACCTACAAATAAATCGCCTTACTTTATGATTAATATTTTTATCGTGCTAATCTAAAATAGTTGTATACAATTAATTTTAAATTTCAAAATCTATGTTTTTTTTTAATGTTGCTTTATTTGTAGCCAAAGTAGGCAACATTTTATCACTTTGATAAAATTTATGTACTACCCGTATAACAAAACACTTATCAAAATCGTCTATCTCAGTCATTGGGGGCTTCCTCTTTTTCTTAACTGGAGTTCGAAATGACGCCTCTCCTTTACCAGAAATAATTTCTTGATTTTTCGCTGATGTTTTTAACAGTAGCCACAGAAACAATTAGCAGCCCAGAAACAATTACAATTACCCCAGAAACAACAAGCAGCCTCAGATTCAAATTTTAACTTCGTACATTATTCCGTTCTGGAGGTATTTTGTTCACACACAAAACAGACCAAACGCCAAAAACATGTTTTTTGAGTTCAGGGGTTTTGAAAATGAGTATACCCAGTAAAAATCGATATGAAAACAATACATTCCTCCCTAATTATACTATTCATTAAAAAAAGAAGAAAGTATATAAAACCTTAACGTGACCCCTGGAGGTCAAAACGCAAAGTTCGAAATTCGAGATTCAAAGTTGAAATTTGGAAACTTCAAACTTCATCTTTAAACTTTCATATCTTCAAATTTCAAAATATTGTGATCCATCCAACCCCTTCGGCGGGCGAACTTCATCTTGTGGTAAATGGTTCTGATCTACTTATGAATTCTGATTCACCTACCCCTCAGATGCCGAGACACGTAAGCGCTGCAAAGCGCCGCTGGAGTGGCGAGTAGTAATTGTAATAGTGAAACAAATTCACAGGATTAAGTATTGTGAAACAACATTAAACGACAAAAATATATTTGGATATTCATGGAATATTTTCAGCAAGGAAAAGCGGAAAATTCTCTGGAGGAAATGAATAAAATTTTCTTGCACAACTCGTAGTATATTTGAAAATGGAGATATATTTTTGGTTAACATGACAAGGTACGTTATACATGTTGGTTAGTAGCATGGATTATTCATAGGGGTATAATTCTTAGGGATTTGTTGAGCGGGTTTTCCGGCGGGGGGGGAGAAGGTAGTTTAGGGGTAGAGGGTTGCGTGTCGCTAGAATGGCTCTTATCGTATATTTTGTAATAAAAAACTGAGTATGTTTATATGTAAAAGCAATGTCGGTATTTTTCAGTTTAGTACGTATTTACATAACACACACACACACACACATACACACACACACACACACACACACACACACACACACACACACACACACACACACACACACGCACACGCACACGCACACGCACACACCACACACACATCATGCGTGCGTTCTTTACCACTCATCCATGTAAATACCTTTATATGTAAAATCCTTAATTCGGAATTGGTAATCTGTTTTAAAACAAATATCTGGCAAGCTTCACTACAATTCTCAAAACTCTTTGGAACGTTCACCTTGGGTAATTTAAGGTTTCACAGAATATTGTGAAAATGTATATTTATATTATTATAAGAAAACAAATTTTTATTGTACAAACTTTATGCTTTTTTTATGGGATGGTGGTCATGTGACACGTCATTTCAATATGAAATTATACAACGAAAAAATACAATGGCGCTAACCGTTTTTCGAAAGATGTCTTCGCTTTCGAGTTATAAGCATTCAAAGTTGCAATTCTGGGAAAATTGTGTCAGCAATAAAAAAGGTAGAACGGACTATGCAACTAATTTCATTAAACTTTTTAATTATGTAACTAATTTAAAACGGTGGTAAGACATAATAATAAGAAAGTAATAATAGGCTAATAAATAAACAAAATAAACGGCAATGCTAATTATTTCCTAACTACAATTTAACAACCGGTGTTGACATCGGCCAATAGGTAACATTAACAAAACAAATCACTAAAAATATTATTTCAAAATGTATCAAAAATTTGTATGACAAAATCAGCCGTTAATTAACAACATTGCAGTTTGTTTCTCGTTGCAACAGTAGGCCTACAACTTATTAACTCATTTTTACTTTCTCTTGCCTATATGAATATATAGGAAGGAAAGTATTGTTTTTATTTCGATTTTTCCAAGTCGAGTTTTCACCGGATCTACACGTTTTCAGACCCCCTGAACCCAAAAAACTTGTTTTTAGCGATTGGTGTGTGTGTGTGTGTGTGTGAACAGAATATCTCAAGTACAGAACCTCATACCAACTTGAAACTTGAAACTTACGTTACATACCACTACCGGATCCGACACGAACATTTTCATCAAAATCGGTCAACCGGAAGTAGTAGTTTATTATTATAAATTTTCACTTTTTTGCGATTTTCTCAAAAACTGGTCCTACGATTTTTTTAAAAATCGCCTGGTTTACTAAATTTGTTATGTTCTACAAGACAGGGTAGACGCCATGTTTGCTGAAATTCTTGGTGAGGGTGTTTTCACGTAAAAAAATTGTTTTTTTAAGATTACGGCTTTCATGTGCATTTTACCGCAAAAAATTTTATAATAAAATATGTAAAAAATTTTAAATCCTACAACTTTTATTTTAAACATTTTTTTGTATAACGCTTAGTTTAGCGGTAATTAGCGACTTTCTGTTTTTCCTCACGAAAACGTGTGAAAAATCGATTTTATTAAGATTTCGGTCTTAGTATGCATTTTACGACAAAAGTGTATACTATCAAATGTACAACTTTTATTCAAAGCCTTTTTCTGTACAAAACTTAGTTTAGCGTGAAAGAGTGATTTTCCGTATTTTTTGGCCAAACTGACTTTTATTTTCATTTTGCGTCTTTCACTTACGATTAAAATTAGGTTATATTTATTGAGGTTAGTTTTTTGTTTATTACTATTATTTTATTCTAATGTTAGGTTTATTGTTAATTATTTACATTGGCAAGAGAAACCTGTGTGTGTTTCACACCAGATTTTTTACGTTGGTTTCACACCGCCGCCGAGAAATCGTGAGCTTTTTGCTGTTATTTCGCAGTGAAATGACTTTCACAGCGGCGTGAAAATTTCAAAGCGGTACTGCGTGGTTCCTGGTGCTTTGTATTAATGGTAGGTTGGTTTCGGTAGTGTTTATGCAAAATGTCAAGTATTTCTTCCTCTGATGAAGAGGAAATATTGCTGTTGATGTGGACTTCGCGTCAAAATAGAAAGCGTAGCATTTGCATTCATGACATTAACAAACAAAGAAAATATTTAACAGAAAATGTGTTGTGCAAGGAACTGCAGTCTCATGAAGATCGATTTCACAATGACTTTAGGATGAACCAAGAAAGCTTTGAAGAGCTTCATGATTGACTACATCTCGTATCACTAAACAAGATACTAATTATAAAGAAGCCGTCCCCACCAAGCAAAGACTAGCATTGTGTTTAACGTAAGTTTTTTTTATTTCTGTTTAAGGGTTAATTTAAAATGACATTGTTAAACTTGACTAATTCTTTTTGTATTTCAATCCCCAGGCTTTTTGGTTTTTTATGTTATTTTTATAGTCCGGGTGACTCATGAAGTATAATTCAGGTCGTTGCCTGACTGACTGAATCAATAATTCTGTCGATGTGTTATTCATTATAATAGTAAACTTGCAAAATAATTGCAATAGATAATAGAAACCAATATTCTAAAATCTTTCGCTGGCGAAAATCAGTCGACTGCGGCAGATTCCGTGCGTACTGAAAAGCGACACTGTGGCGAACTGGCGAAACTAAGGCGGTAGTGTGAAAGGATTTCGTAAGGAGGGAAAAAAGTTGTTTCGTCTGATTATCACGTATACAGATCGACAACTTGCTGCGAAACGAAAGCGAAACCGCTATTACGGTTTCGCGACGCCGGTGTGAAAATGGCGTTAATCTGTTACTTCAGAGTACTTGTATTGGTAAAAATTGATAGTGCTAGTAAAGATTAAGTTGTAGGTATAATTCAATTTTTTTATGAAAATTTGTTTTAAGTAGTCACTAAAAACATTATTGTAGATGTACCATGTGATAAGAAACAAAACTATATTTTATAGCCCAGTAAATAACTAATTAAATGTAAATAATCTCTTGTTTTAACACTCCACCTGTCTCTTATAGACAGATCACACAATCAGCGAATAAAATAAATATTTTATGCATAAGAAGCGGTAGGGGTTGCTAGAAATAGGCAATAAATAAGTAATAAAAACCATTTGCGTGTAATAAAATTCTATTATATTTTAATAACTTGGTTTTATAAGCGTAAGTAAAATGAGTGTGACTCTTTAACCAGTCACTTATACCTAAGTGAATGCACTGCTTTTTACTTTCTCTTGCCTATATATGAATATATAAAAAGGAAGGTATTGTTTTCATGGCAATTTTTCGAAATCGAGTTTTCACCGGATCTACACGTTTTCAGACCCCCTTAACCCAAAAAAAAAACATGGTATTAGCGATTGGTCTGTGTGTGTGTGTGTGTCTGTGTGAACAGAATATCTCAAGATCGAAACATCGAACAAACTTAAAACTTGAAACTTAAGTTACATACCACTACCAGACCCGACACGAAAATTTTCATCACAATCGGTCAACCGGAAGTAGTAGTTTATTCGTGTAATTTTTCTTTTTTTACGGTTTTCTCAAAAACTGGTCTTACGACGTTTTTTAAAATCGCCTGGTTTACTAAGTATATTACTCTACAAGATAGGGTAGGTGCCATGTTTGCTGAAATTCTTGGTGAGGCTGTTTTCAGGAAAGAAAATTGTTTTTTTAGATTACGACTGTAATATGCAATTTAGCGCAAAAATTTATGATTAAAAATGTAGAGAATTTAAAATCCTACAACTTTAATTTGAAACATTTTTTTTGCATAACGCTTAGTTTAGCAGTAATAAGCGATTATCTGTTTTTACTCGAGAAAACGTATGAAAATCGATTTTTTTAAAGATTTCGGCCTTAGTAGGCTATGTGTTTTACGACAAAAGTGTATTTAATCAAATTTATAGGAAATTAAAAGATCTACAACTTTTATTGCGAGAAAGTTTCTCGATAGAGCTTAGTTTAGCGTGAAAAAGTGATATTCCGTATTTTTAAGCCAAACTGAGGTTAACTTTAATTTTGCGTCTTTCACTCATGATTTAAAAAAGGTTATGTTTTTTGAGGTTAATGTTTTGTTTGTTTCTAATGTTTTATTGTTAATGTTAGGTATACAGTTAATTATTTGCATCGGCAAGAGAAAGTTGTGTGAGTGTTTCATACCAGATTTTTATGGTAGACTATATCTCATTTAAGAGTCGTTTTAAAGCAAGTTCATGATCTACATTCATATATAAGTTCCTTAGTTTCATTCCTGCAAGTTAGTTTGTAGTTCTAATACTAATAAACTTTTAATTAAACTGAAATAGTTATAGTTTCTACACCATATGACTGAACACTAAAACACGGTCACACACCGACAAACCTTACTTTTAGAAACAATGAAAAAACATTGTGTGTGTGCTAATGACCACACGATAAAAGTGGAAACTTATATAAAATAATATCATTTTGATTTTTACTTTCTCTTGCCTATATGAATATGTAGGGTGTCTCACGAGTAACCCAATAAACTTCTAAGGTGGTTTTCTCTCATCAAAATAATGAAAAAAGTTTATACAAACATGGGTCTGGAAACGCTTCGTTAGCGATTTACGGCTAACGAAAGATTTCGCCCTGGGTTCAGTACATACGCCTAAATTAAAGTCATCCTAGAGGTCTAGGAACCCAATTTAATGAATGAGTAAATTTGATGGTTTCTTATGTATTTCGACCCGAAAAATTGAACGAAATATGTGCCAGAACCATATCTCCAGTAGTTTTTGTAATATCCAATGAAATACGGACTAATCTGAGCATAAAAATACGTTTTTTTAGCTTTGAAGAACAATAACTGGGTTAAATGGCTAATAAATGTGTAAATTTATTTAGCAAAACTTGGAGATTTTAATTCTGAAGAGAATGATGTAAAATAGGCCAATAAAGGATGCAAATGTAACTTTTTCGTAGCTCTGAAAACAGTAGGGCCTAGTTAACGTTAGCCCAGCTTGCAATGATAATCTTGTAAGCGATTTTTTTAGGTGATTGAGTCAAACGATTTTTCAAATCTTCGAGAACTGCCGCGGTTAACTTTGTTGGCTGGTGAGGTGGTTTCTCATCGAGTACACTCCCAATTCTACGAATTTATTTATCAAACGCAATATTGACGATTTATTCGGAACGGCAGAACGGGGAAATTTCAACTGAAACTTATCTTGCACACATTTGTAAGATTTACTCGCTATGTAAGTCTACAATAAACACGCGTTCTTCCTTGGAAAAAACCATTGGTGACACAATATAACGAAACGACTGCTGTCACCACACTAATGCTTGACTGAGACATTTTAACTGTCTTAGTAGTTGGCCTTGAGTACACTGTTGCCAATATACCGATTGGGAGACAGAAAATTTACCGATGTATTACTTCTATCTTCTTATAATCAGGGTTTCGTCCTTAATAAAACACCCGTTACCAACAACAAATATTTATATTTACCAATCAGTTAGAAATAAAGTACGTTTGGCCATAAAATATGTTTTAGTAAATTTGACTGAAATTTTACAAGATTTAAGTGAATATTCTAAGAAGGATTCTAGGTCAAATATCTAATATTATTGCAAGACAGAATGTATTGTATCAAAAACAGACCAAGATCGTTTGTAGCATATCGTTTAAGGATGAGAATTTGCAACAGTAGTTTCCAGTGCCTTTTGAATTTGCTGTTCGTAACTTGCGGTCTTTTGTTGCATCCACGTTTCATGTCTGCATGGAATGCAGTGTACTTATATTCACAGAGACCGTATCATCAAAGGAATTCTCCTTTACTTATGACGTTTATGACAGTTTATGACTTTATGCTTTGGTATCTCAAAATTACAACGAGCTTTCTACATTTATGAGTTTGTATTAAATCAACGAAGGAAGTCCGAGAAGGTTTTTTTACCTTCTCTTGCCTACTATATGAATATATAGGAAGGAAAGTAAGTTATTCTTTTCATGTCTAGTTTTCTAAATTGAGTTTTCACCGGATCTACACATTTTCAGACCACCTGAACCCAAAAAACATGTTTTTAGCGATTGGTCTGAGTGTGTGCATATGCGTGTGTGTGTGTGTGTGTGCGAGAGAGAGAGAGAGAGAGAGAGAGAGAGAGAAGAAAATATATCAAGAACGGAACATCGTACACACTTAAAACTTGAAACTTAAGTTAAATACTACTAAAGGACCCGACACGAACATTTTCATCAAAATCGGTCAACCGAAAGTAGTATTTTATTCGTGTAATTTTTCACTTTTTTGCCAATTTCTGAAAAAGGGCTACTACGATTTTCTTACAAATTGCCTTATTCACTAATTTTTTATTCTCTACAAGATCAGGTAGGCGCCATTTCTGCTGAAATTTTTGGGAAGGTTGTTTTCTCGTAAAAAAATTGTTTTTTTAAGATTGCGACTTTAATATCCGCTTTAGCGCAAAAATGTATAAAACTTGTAGAGAATTTTATAACCTACAACTTTTATTTCAAACATTTTTTTTTTGTATAACCCTTTGTTTAGAGTTATTAGCGATTTTCTGTTTTTTTTCTCACAAAAACTTGTAAAAAATTGATTTGTAAAGATTTCTAATTTTTAATTTGTAAAGGTGACTGATAAACGATCTGCAATATTTTTATTGGTGAAATTTATATTGATTGGAAATTAATATTTAATTAATAGAAGATTGGAAATTAATATTTTAAAATAAAAATATAAAAATGGTTTATTTGACTAGTAACGTTTATTGAAAAAGTATTGTGGGCGGTACACAAAGAAGACGTTGGCTTTTGGAAAGAGAAATTATAGTTGATAGAGTACTCGTGGAAACCAACGAACGCTATATACTGTTGAAGAAGCATAAGGAATTGAAAATAGAACAAAAAATTTGGTGGTTAATTAAACGCGATGACTTTCACCGATAAATTGTAATTTAGTGAAGAATACAACGAAATCTGTGAGACAAAGAGATATGTATCGCATATTAAATTTTCAAAGAGATTAAACAAAAGTTTTAAATCAAGTACTAGAGTATTGTAATTTCAAGTTAGACTTGATATTAAGTTTTCTAAACAAACTTTTCATCTATATCTAAATATCTAAGTTGAAACCTTAACATTGTTCAGTTTCAAACTTAGAAATTAATTAACAGTAATTAAATCGAATTAAATTAAAACAGTAGAACATTAAATTATAGACTATTCTATTTACGTGTCCTTATAAAGGAAGACTAAGTATTTTATCGTGGAAAAGTTTTTAACCAAAAAAAAAAAAAAATAGATTATTTATTTGTGTCTTTATAAATGGAGACACAGTACTTTATCGTGAAAAATTTTTAACCGATATAACACTACAACATAATATTATAGACTATTCAATTTATGTGTCTTTATAAAAGGAAGACAACGTAATTTATAGTGAAACATTATTGAACTGCAAATCGAACTACCAAATCATATTTAATTGTTGCCAATTTTTAAAATTGTCATCCATAATTTCCCTTTGTCCGTCCTCCCGTTACACCCAGATGTCAGAAACTACAAGAGATAGAAACAAACGGTTTACGGATTCGTAATCTACACAAAAAAAAAATCTGTTGTAAAACACTCACACGACTTTCTCTTTCCAATGAAAAAATGACCAATAAACGTAACATTAGTCTCTAATAAAACATTAGAAATAAACAAAAAAGTAACCTCGAAAAATGTAATCTTATTTTAATCGTGCGTGAATAATGCAAAATGAAAACCAACCCTAGTTTGGCTTAATAATACGGAAAATCACTTTGACGCTAAACAAGGCTCTTTAGAAAAAATTGCTCATAAAGAGCAAACACCGAAAATACATACAAAATTTACAATTTTTGATACATCGAAAATTTAAAAAAAAATCGATTTTTGAATTTGCTATTGCCTTCTGTATTTTTTTCTGTATGGATTACCTATATATAAAAATTATTACGGTACGATAAAATTTACGGAAGTTATGCGGATTTTCGTTAAGTAATGTCATGGCCAGAATTTCTTTTAATTGAGTTAATCTGTGGAAACAACTAAGATTTGTGATATTCAAAGAATACAGAAAGCTGAGAAGGCAATGGAAAGTGTGTCAAAAGAAGCAAGACTAAAAAAAAGGAAATTATTTTAAGAGAAAGAACAGTCTGGTGAGGATCTAATACTAATACTATGGAGCACGCCGATTTTAGGATAAGTAAAACTTTTTTCCACAAAGTTACAATTTTCTCAAAAACTATTTGACTTAGAAGGTTGAAGTCTTTTGATCATGTTCTTCAGTATAATTTTGACATATTATGGTACTAGAATCATTCCACTATTATCACTAAGTTTGAAATAAAATAAAAACATTTTACAAAAAAATTACATTGTTTTGGCATTTTTCAAAAAAAGTTACTCAAAATGGTATCGCTAAGTCAATAATAACAATTCTGGTACCAGAGCTTAAAAAGGTTTCATCGAAAAGGCACAAAAACAAATGAAAGCCTTAACTCTAACGATTTCTTAGAAACGTGTACCTATAAACAGTCAATTTAACATGGGTTAGATGGGAGGGGTATAGTGTTCCCCTTAATAAAAGTTGTAGATCGAATAATTTTCTATAAATTTTATTGTATTGGGCTACAATTTTGCCGACATCGTAAAACGTTTGCACATGTTCATGAAAAAAAAACCCAGAAAATCACTAATTACCGCTAATCGAATCGTAATACAAATACATGTTTGAAATAAAAATTGTAGACTTTTACATTGTCTAAAACGTTTTTTGTAAACACTTTTGCTCTTTTTTTTCTACGAGAGAGATACCTCCGTAAGAACTTGTAGAACAAATAAAATACTGCTTTTCTTGTACATATAAAATACTATAATGTTCGCCAATTACGGTGGCGTGTAGGGAGGGTAGCGAGACAGACAGAGTATGTGTTGCGTCCGCCGTTCTCCTCAATTCATTTCAATCAGTGCACGGTGTTTAAGCGGAATTGTGAAAATACGCGATCGGTAGGGCACTCTGCCGGCCAGGTTCATTCACTACACCACTCTACAAGCTCATTTTTCATGAAAAAGATTCTGAAAAAATTACTTTCGCTTCCTAATGAATTTTATTTTATTACGCTGTAAATGTAATTATTATACTCTGATATTTAGATAAGATACCCTCGTAAAAAGTTAGACGTTTAAATCTAATCACATTTTTTGCGTATCACGTAATATAACTTTTTCCAGGACGAAATAATATACGTTTTATTATTTTGTTATAAAATATTTAGTTTTATCTGTAATTTGATATAAATGTTGAGTAGTAGCCTATGTTGGGCGTGAAGAGATATAATAAACGAGCTTGAAAAAATCACTCTTTGAAGGGACGTCAAGTCAAAGATAGGTCCTCGTGCCTGGTATTCCTGAAGCTTCCTGTTAGTATTCCAAGAAGCTGAATCATTTTTTATAGTTGTAAACTTAATACAAACATACGTCAATTACCCCAGCATAGGCCTAATATCAGTTGAATGAAATTTCAACGAAAAGAACCGCACAGTAAATATATGAGAAAGAGGGTATGACGTCCCTTTCTTTCGGGCCTGTCAAAACGAATGGTACATCATTTAGAAAAAACCTATTACTCCAAATTGAATCGCAGACATTTTCCCCCGAATTTTGTGCGCACGCAACTAATCGGCTTTCAACAGTGACACAAATGTCAAAACGATAACCGCAGGAACACAACACAAGAAGTAATGAGTACTACTTTAGAGGCAGCCTGTATCTTTAGTTGACAGGCTACGGTGCCGTGGTGGGGGATCTACTTACTGCGCATGTGCGGCCCGCACGCCACCGTAATTGGCAAACATTCTACCTATAAAATACAATAATACTATCTAAAAATAATAAAATTCTATAGTACTACATATAAAATAAGGTACTATCTGCTCATGTAGAAAAAATAACAAGCAGTAAATGAGGCGATTTTTAAAAAAATCTTAAAAGCCGTTTTTAAAAATATCGCAAAAATTTAAAAACACAAATAAACTACTACTTTCGGTTGACCGATTTTGATGAAAATGTTCGTGTTGGGTCCTCTAGTGGTACCTAACCTAGTTTCAACTTCGTACGATGTTCCTTCCGTTCATGAGATGTTTTGTTCACATACACACACGTACGCTCACACGCACACACGCTCAAGCACACAGACCAATCGCTTAAAACATGTGTCTTGGGTTCAGGGGGTCTGAAACGTGTATATCTTGTGAAAACTCTATTTCAAAAATCGACATGAAAACAATACTTTCCTTTCTATATATTCATATAGGCAAGAGGAAGTAAAAGTAGTAAGCCTAAATTTGGTTTGAAGTTCCGGTTCCCACCGGAAGTGCCCAAAAACCGGAAGTCAAGAAATTACAGTCAAAAACTTCAACAGATAGCAACAAACGGTTTTCGGATTCGTAATCTACACAAAAAGTTAGGTAGCCAGGATTAATTTGAAGTTTGGGTTTTGATATAAGAAGATTCACGAAACCAGGTCAAGAAAATAAGATCGGAATTCGGGAACAAAAAATGGCGTCATTCGATTCTTCTTAAAGAGTAAATAGGCCTATATATTATGAGGTTTAATATTCCGGTTTGACCTTAAGTGGCCGAAACCGGACATGAAAATATCAAAATCGGAAATTTGAAACAAAAATAGTGTCATTCGATTCGTCTTAAAAACAAAGAATTTATAAGATTTTAACTTCCGGTTTCGACCGGAAGTGACCCAAAACCGAGTGTCAAGAAATCAAAGTCAAAAACTACAAAAGATTTTATAGAACATACAGTTTTCTGATCGTAATCTACACAAAGAGTTAGTGGGATTGGATTCGTTTTTGAAGTGGCTGAAGACCATAAATCTTGTAGTTTCTGCCATCAGGGTGTGAAGAACGGGCGGTACGCGACAGGAAAATGAAAGATCACAAATTTAAAGATTGCCACCAGTAATGATGAGGTAAACATCGAGATGTTTAAATTTATTAAAATAAAAATTTGAGTTCCTACTTTCATTTGAAATAACATACGTCAGTTACAAAATTAAAAATCTGGTGTGAAACACCCACACAACTTTCTCTTGCCAATGCAAATAATGACCAATATAACCTAACATTAGTATTAAACAAAAAACTAACCCCAAAAAACAACCTAATTTTAATCATGAGTAAGAAACGCAAAATAAAACTCAACCAGTTTGGCTTAAAAATACAGAAAATCACTCTTTCAGGCCAAACTAGGCTATATAGAGAAAATGCTGTAAATAAAAAATGTAGATCTTTTAATTTCCTATAAATTTGATTATATAGCTACTGTTTTATCGAAAAGTGCATAATAAGGCTGAAATCTTTACAAATCAATTTTTTACACGTTTTCGTGAGAAAAAAACATAAAATCGCTAATTACCGCTAAACTAAGCGTTATACCAAAAATTGTTGAAATAAAAGTTTTAGAATTTTAAATTCTCTACAACTTTTATTATATACTACTTTTCAGCGCTAAAATGCGCATATTAAAGCCGTAATCTTAAAAAAACAATTTTTTTACGTGAAAACAGCCTCACCAAGAATTTCAGCAAACATGGCGCTTACCCTATCTTGTAGAGCATAAAAAAATTAGTAAACCAGGCGATTTAAAAAAAAATCGTAGGACCAGAGAAAATTGCAAACAAGTGAAAAATTACACGAATAAACTACTTCTTCCGGTTAACCGATTTTGATGAAAATGTTCGTGTCACGTCCGGTATTGGTATGTAACTTTAATTTCAAGTTTGAAGTTCGTACGATGTTCCGTTCTTGAGATATTCTGTTCACACACACAGACCAATTGCTAAAAACATGTATTTTGGATTCAGGGGGTCTGAAAGCGTGTAGATCCGGTGAAAACTTGATTTCGAAAAATCGACATGGAAACAATACTTTCCGTCCTATTATTATTATTCATATATTATTCATATATATTATTATTCATATAGGCAAGAGTAAGTAAAAATTAATTAAATTAAGGAAACAAATGAATGTTTATTAAAAATATTTTATAGAGTAATCCAAACGAGAATTACTTCGTAATTTATAAATTACATGAAAAGAAGGTAATCTTGTTTTGTAATCAGATTTACAGCAAAATATTTTTGCGATATTAAAATATAAAGTAGGTAAGGTACAAGAGAAGAGAGTAAGTACCTAATAAAAAGTGTTTCAAGTGTGATATTAATAAATGAATAAGTGTGTAAGTGTTAAAATATAGACAAGTGTTATTACATTTTTATAATATCTTTCTTCATGAAAAAGAAGTGTTTTTAAATAATTTTCTCCCTGTATTTTTTATTCTCTTTTTCTTTTACCGTTTCTCGTACATTTTTACTTTTTATCATATTCATAACTGTTACTTCTATGGTATCTAACTTTTTTTGTATTTTCCTTTTTTTATTACTAATGTTAGATTATATTGTTCATTATTTGCATTGGCAAGAGAAAGTTGTGTGAGTGTTTCATACCAGATTTTTTTATTTATTGTATGTTACCATACAAATTTTTAATGGTACACACTGCTTGTGCAGAATATTTCGTTATTGCAAATATTCCGCAGCCGTTTCTTTAGAACTAAATCAAACAAATTCATCGTCATAGCAGCACGTCATAGGTAGCTTCTTACCGTACGGTGAGGAACAACAATAACTGAATACTTAGGCCTACCTATTTTCCATTCTGGTTTAATTTCTGTAACATAATATTTTATATTCCGGAGTTCAATATATTAAGATAAGATACTACAATTGAGTAGAACAATTCAATTAATATAAGACACTAAAATTCGGTAGTTCTACTGTGGCGGGGGAATAAGAGAAAAGACCCGGCATTAAGGAGAGACTGTACTTTTTATCCCGCAAACGTAAATTTTTCTACTTTTAGGTACATTTTTCATAGGATTGGTAAAAGAAAAGAAAATTAAACTTTACACACTATCACTACACAGGCAACAATTACGTGTCGGGTTTCTTCTCCAGCTACTTACCTTCATTTTTTCAATTTAATCTTTGGACCAAAAATAACGAATAACATAAAATTTTCACTAATTGATTTCTACGTTTTTTGCGTATTACTAATTTTTGGTGCACCTGAGGAAGTCATAAAATGTCGGTATATATGAAAATACAAGATAATTAACGGGTAAAAATTTCTGCCTTGCAGGTTTATTGGTTTCTGAGAAAAATGTACATAGTTAAAAATTTAAATTTACGAGAAAACGCATAAAACAAGAAAACACAAATCACAACAAAATTTACACAAAAAGTAAATTTCCCATCAACAGTTGTTTAGAAAGCTGAACTAACAGCTGAGGATACAAAAAACAGTGACGCAGATATTTTAAAAACTAAAATTCTCTTTGCACTGAAACGAACAGTATAAAATTGTGAAAAATATTCGTTCTTGGTAACGTAATAATTTTTCTGTGTAAACTAGATAAAAACATAATTTTTTAGTAAAAGAATTATTATTTTTTGACGTAGTTTAATGTTTTTCTGGCAGATCTACGCCTAGACAATTGAAAAACATAAAAAACCAAAAAAATCAAAATTTTGAGTTCAAACCATCGTGCCATCTCCCCTTAAAAACATTAACGCTTTATCCGGAGTTTTAATTTTCCGGATAGCGTCCGGTTCTAATCAGTCCAGATACACGTTATATTACAATTTATTAATTTTTTTACCGGAATAAATATGTCTATCAAACTATAATGAAATTTTTAAGCGATATAAAATATCAGTAAATATTTAGGAAAAAACATAATAAATTGTCGACAATAATGAAGTACATATTTTTTTAGGTTAAGTGACGAGATCCATCGGCGATTAACATCCGTTTTTGTTTACATAACTGACAGGACAACCAACCCTCTAATAGTCTACTTGTCTCATCAGACATCTCTTAACGTTGTGACCCTATTTTTGGACATGTCATTTTTAAATCGCTTACTTTACTCTATGAATTTACTTCAATCCTTGTGCGACTGATAGGTTTTATAATATTGTGACACTCATCGCTAAGGTCCGTTTCGGGATCTAGGTAATAATAATAATAATAATAATAATAATAATAATAATAATAATAATAATAATCAATACACTAAAGTTTACAAATTACAAGTATTTATTACAACTAAAAGATTTACAAAATAAATAATAAACTAATTATAATGAAGTAATAAAATAAATAACTTAATAATTTACTTAATACTACTTACAAACAATTATAAATAGAATGCATATACACAATAAAACTGAATACACAATGCATATATACAATAAGACTGAATAACAATGCCTCGGAAACCCCCCGTTGACCTGTTTACAATAGCTAAGATTTTTCCAGTACTAATAAAAAGGATTTTTATTATTTGCATCGAATCTCTGTGTCTTTCGAGAAAACTCTTTGATCTACCTATCTAAAGAGAGCCCCAAGCGCGGTCAGCGGGTTAGTATTCCTTTGATATTCGACGAGTGATTATTGAGTGTGCTATCGATGCGTAGGTCACGGTTCCGAGACATTGTTATTCAGTCTTATTGTGTATGTGCATTCTATATAATTGTTTGTAAGTAGTATTAAGTAAATTATTAAGTTATTTATTGTATTACTTCATTATAATTAGTTAATTATTTATTTTGTAAATCTATTAGTTGTAATAAATACTTGTAATTGTAAACTTTAGTGTATTAATTATTTAATTACCTAGATCCCGAAACGGACCTTAGCGGTAAGTGTCACAATATGTAGACTATGTTCGGTGAAAATTTGATTTCAAAAATGTAATTGACATGAAAACAACACATTCCTGCCCTAATCATTCATATAGGGCAAGAAAAGTAAAAACAAACAAGATTTTAATTTGGTATAAAATTGTGCAGTTTTAATAAAATGTACTCGCCGCTCCAGCGGCGCTTCGCGCCGCTTCCGTGTCTCGACCTCAGAGGGGTAGGTGGATCAGAATACATAAGTGGATCAGAACCATAAAAGTACGGGCGCTGCGCGCCCGCACTTTGTCATATGGTGAAGTTCGGCCGCCAAGGGGGTTAGGTGGATCAGAATTTATAATTGGATATGGTAAAGTCCTGTCAGAAGTTTTTAATTTTTAAGTTCTAAATATTGAAGTCTGAGATTTGAAGATATTTTACTTCTCAGGTTGAGGTTTGATGTTTATAAGTTTTACGTTTCAAAATTAAGAATTTTTACGTTTGAAGTTTTATAATAACCTTAAAATTATATTAGAGTTTGAAATTTTAAAATGTGAGGTTTGAAATTTTGGGGTTGCTTTGATGTTTGCTGTTTGAAGGTTGAGAGCTAGAAGTATCAAGTTATCCTGAGTGAGGAATTTTACAAGTTTGTGGTTCATGTTTCAATGTCAGAAGTTTTTTACATGGTCGAATTTGAGCGTAGTCAACAAATACCGTGCGTGGCGATGGTCATTGAAGCCTTAACATGATTAAAGGTTTCAAATTTTATAGCTTGAAATTCACTTATTGTTTAATAAAAAATGTATGTATTTTCTTCAAATTTTTTGGTCATCCCCTCATTGCCGAAATCAATCTAATGCGTTTCGAATCGGTCTGGTGATTTCTGCTCACATTTCTCTCTGTTAATTTTGAAATTTGAATGTTAGTGATTTTAACCTATAAATGTTTCATCCTGGGGTAATTCCTTGTATAGGTTCGAAGTTTCAAATATTAAATTTTGAACTTTGATGTTTTATAATTTGTATGTTTAAAGTTTCAATGATTGAAGGTTTTTATGTTTAAAAGCGTGAGTTCTTAAATTTTCGGATTGATGTTTTAAGTTTTAAAATTCGAAGTTTCAGGTTTTTAATGAATTTACAATTTAGGTCGAGGTTTGCTGGTTTTAGGTTTTACAATTTGAAAACTTGAAATTTTAAAGTTTGGGATTGATATTTGAAGTTTGATGCTTGGTTTATAAGATTACAGTTTGAAATTTCTAGGTGTGTGGTTAAGGTTTAAAGGTCTGACATTTAAAGTCAGACCAAAGTGAGTTTGAAGGTTGGAGATTTAGATGTTATGTGATTGACTTCTAGATTTTTATAAATAAAAGTTTGAAGATTCATAAAATTTTACAGGTTGAACCTGTAAAAGATTGAGGTTTGGTAAAAGTTTCAAAGTTTGATGTTTTATTTTAATTTTTAAATTTATTAGTATGTTAGTTTAAAGGCTAGAAGTTTAAATGTTTCAAATTTTGGTGCTTGACTGACAGTGTGCAGACGAAGGGGTTCAAGCTAAAAGTTTCCCGTTGTGATTTTAAAATTTGAAGGTCCAAATATTAAACATTTTAAACCTATAAGGTTTAATTTATAAATCTTTTAGGTTAAGTGAGGTTTGGAGGTTTAACGTTTGGAATTAAATAATTCAAAGCGTCACGGCTTCAGCTTCTTGTTTGAAGTTTGTAAGATTAAATTTACTGGTTTTGGTTTCAAAGTTAGTTGTTTGCCTGATAAGGTTCAAAAGAATTAAATTTGATATTAAAAAGCTGAAAATCATTTGATTGAAAAATCATTAATATGAAAAGCAGAATTTAAAGTGCTATAAATTAGTTTTGAGATTTTACGGTATACACGTTTCATGTTGATGTTTCACGTTTTTACCTTTCCCACTTAAGTACACGTTTCTGCGTAATGACTATATAAAAACGTTCAACATTTTCCCGGCTATTGTGGTGTTGTACTGGGTTACATTAAAAATATTTACAGGGGTTTAGGTTACGGCCGTTTGCCGCAAAAAATATTCCGAAGTTTCACTTCCAGGGTTTCCTAATTTTTTCAAAAATTTCCACGTCATACCCTTTGCCAAAATCAATCTAATGTGTTTCAAATGGGCTACGTCGTATTCCGCTCACATTTCTGTATGTAGGCCTAATGTAAAAAAAAATAACCGAGTTTCAATATTTTGCCTATTTTCCCAGTATTGGTCAAAGTAACATGAAAATTTCAACAGGGCTTTTAATTTCGGCCGACCAAACAGACTGCAATAATGTTTCGTTCCGGTGATTTTTAAATTTTATCAAAATTTTGGGTCATCCCGCTTCGCCAAAATTAATCTATTATATTCCCAATCGGCTGTGTCATTTTCCGTTCACATTTCTTTATGTATTGAAGATCTAAAAAAATTCACTAATTTTTCCGGTTTTCCCGGTATCGGTTGGGGTCACATGAAAAATATTATTAAGGGTTTAGGTTATGGTCGATTGCTGATAATATAGAAACCCATAATTCTTCGCTCCGAAACTTCATAATTTTTCAAAAAATCCGGTTCATCTCCCACCACAAAAACCGGTCTTATCTGTTAAAATAGGTTCTATCGTTTTACGCTTGCATTTCTCTATGTAATAAAAAATAAAAAAATTTACTTAATTTCCGGTTTACCCGGTATTGGTCTGGGTTACATGAGCAATATCAATAGTGCTTTTGGTAAAGGTTAATTGCCAAAAAAGCGAGTCCAATAATGTTTCACTCAAAGGGTTTCTTAATTTTTTCAAAATTTCCTGGTCATCCTACTTCGCCAAAATCAGTCTAATGTGTTTTGAATGGGCTCGTTCGTTATCCGCTCCCATTTCTCTATGTAATGAACAACATTAAATAATGTAATATTTTCCATTTTTCCCCTTATCGGTCGTGGTTACGTAGAAAATATTTACAGGGCTTTAAGGTTTGGCCGATTCCCCACATAAAATAATCTTATAAATTATGCTCCAAATGTTTCTTAATTTTTCGAAATTTTCCAGGTCGTCCACGTTCGTCAAATTCAGTCTAATGTGTTTTGAGTGGGCTTCGTCGTTTTCCGTACACATTTCTCTATGTAATGAAAAAGTACAAAAATTTCACTATTTTTCCGGTATTTGGTGGGATCACATGAAAAATATTAATAGGGATTGCCGACAAAAAAGCTGCTATTGAATCTCTGTCTTTTAAGCTTCCAGAAGTTTTTCAAAATTTCCGGGTCACCCCGCAATAATCGGTCTGCTGGGTTTATAATGTACTCTGCCTGGATTAATTGGCTGACGGCCAATAAAAGAGCTTTTATTTACTTGGTTAATCTTTGAAATAATTTTTTTCGTTCTCTCCCCCTTTCCAAAATGGGGCGGATGGACTTCAGTTGAAGTATGTTGTGTCACGCCAAATTAGTTCTATATTGAACATACGTAAAAAAATTTTTCATTCCGAACTAAACGAGAAAAAGATTATTTTTAACCAATTTTGGGGAGGGGAGCTACCAGAGAATTTACCCAATGAGAGTGAAATTTTAAGTTAAATCAATTCCTGTTGCGTGATATATAGGCCTAAGTAACTTGAAACCCGGGTGCAAAATATTTTAAATTTTTTTTTAATTCATTTATTTTTAACGTCACATCAACTACTAAGGTCATTAGCGACGACGTTGGGGTGTAACTATATACAATGGAGGATGAAATGAATTTTTGTAACGTATGAAAATATGTCATGCCTGAGTGGGATTCGAACCCAGGACCGCATAATGAGAGGCGAGCACGTTACCAACTGCGCCAATGCGGCCGGCATTTTAAATTTTGTTATTTGAGTTTTCTTAGTGAACGGGTGGGCTGACGGGACATGTATCTACTAATTCTTGAATTACTTCAGCAGACATTCAAAACTGGTTCTATACATTTTAAAGCTACGGTGCTCCGTTTAGAAGTTAAAATTTACGCCTCCTCCACCCTAAAATGGGCCGAAAGGACTTCGGTTAAAAGGCGTCGCCTCACGCTGTCGTAGTTCTATATATAACGTATGTCAGAAACATTTGCTTTTCCGAACTAAACGAGAAAAATATTTATATTCAATTCTGGTATTTGTAGTATTATTCTAAATTAAAATTATTTTTTTACATTAGGAGACCTGTTTGTTTAATACTGTCGGAATTTAATTGGGACCCATGCGCTTCGCTGCACGTGTTGGAAAAACATAATGAGATTATGTTAATGTATATGAATATTAAATATAAAAATTTGTTGGTTCTTAAATTTTTAAGGGTTAGTGGAAGCATTTAATGTAAAGGCTATCTATAAACATCATTTTTAGTTTGTCCTGTTGGCGCTAAAATGTGTAAATTGTTTTTATCGCTAACCCTCGAACATGAAACATGTAACTGTCCGTGCGAAAAGCAGGAAGTACGTAAATCAATCCCAAAAATGAACTTTAGGTGAGTTCACATTGACGATATTTTGAAAATTTGATCAGATGGGTCATGCCCAACGCGATAGAAACTGCAAATGCAATAGAAAAAAACCCCACAATCAGTCCAATTTTGCTGCTGTTGACAATCTTCATAATCAATGGAAGGTTTGTGGGAAAATAAAGCGAAAAGAAAACTGAGCTGTTGGTCAGTTATTTTGAAATTTTTATTTGGGTTTAAGCTGTCATATACATGAATAATATTTCCGTCGTAATAGGTACAGATCCAGTGCGTAATATGCTCTGTGGCTTTAGGGGGTAGTAGCTGGATATGTTTGTAATTTCTGGGAATGGGAATTAAATCCTCGATGAGATTCCACCTTAACAGAGCTTCTTGCGGTTGCAACTCCGTGTGTGCTGACAAAATTTCATTAAATTTGCTTACGTGGTCTGTAGATAAATAAATCGTTATTCATCAGCTCGTCAACAGCAGATTCGGATAAAGGTAATATATGAGCAGCCATTTGTAATCTAACGGTAAATGACAGTTCTAAAAAATATATATAATAAAGTTTTAAAAATATGGATAATTAATATTATGATGACGACTGTTTAAACTAATGGTAAACGACCTGGTTTATCGAGTCAGGACCTCGAGATCCACTTTGTATTGCAAAACAAAATGGTCCTTACAATATCATTAAACACTCTGATATTATACTTAAATTAATATTACCTAGTTTAGTTCTTAAAAGACCTGTTTATATTTTGAATAATACGCTATGGTACAAATATAGCAATGCAAAACAGGTTGCCACTTATAAAAGGTTCAGTTCTTAAAAGAACTGTTTATTTCAATGATACGCAAATGTAACAAATATAGCAGTAGCAAACAACAAAAATGCAACTGCACAGTAAGACTGTTGTCCGATGACTGAGACCTGACTGGAACAATGCGATTGTGTAGGCGTGGTGACAATAGGGGTAGTCATACATACAATAATAGGGATAACGGTACTTTCACATGATGTGTTATTACCCTTTACGTAGTGACATAAAAATTGAAAAATATTGTAAAATGTCTTTAAGTAATACTCTTGTGGTATAGTACTCAAGCTAATTTAAGTCTTAAGGACTTTATGTTTTCTGGGTCGAGAAATCGATTAAAAAAAGTCCGAGTTCGATATCTCTAGCCGTTAAGGAGTTATACCGTTTTTTAAGTTTTTTGAGCCCCATAGTGGTCGCACCCCGGATTTTTGATTTTTCCTGAGGGTTTCAGGAGGTGAGGAACAAAAAAGATTCTTATCATTTTTTCGCTAGGAGGCCTCCTTATAGGTTAGAATTTCCGGACAAACATCGCTACACTCAGCTTTATATATGTGTATAAACAAGCACCATCTGTATTCGCGTTTGTACCTACCACAAAATTCTGCGGTAATGAAGCACTATGCGATCAATTTTTGCTTCCTGACTTCAACAGTAAAAATAGATTTAATCCCAGACTTTAAAAGTAAGACAAAACAAATTCTTTCCTCCATTAACAACAGCAGTAAAATTATTCAATAAACTATTCGTTTTGGTTCAATGGATTTAGCATTATAAAGTTTGAAAATTTAAATTTCTCTTCTTTAGGTTTTATTCCGAACACGATATATAGCGAAAATGTTGACTCCAAGCTATTTTTTAAGCTTAATGAATAAGTACCTTGAAACCTGGATACGCAAAAAAGTCAAAATTTGGTTTTTTGGATTTTTGCAACGAACAGGTATCAGAATCGAATTTTCGCTTATATACTCTCAAAGTACTTTAGGAGTGGAACAAAAAAGTCTTTGTAGACCTTTAGGTCCGACAAACCCTTCAGGAGATAAAAAACACCCCTTCCCCCCCTTAGGTATAGGGGGTGGTTTCGAAATAATTCGAAAATACCCATTTTTGAGTATTTTTAACGGCAAACAAGATACTGTTAAAAGATTTTAAAAATTTTGAAAATTTGAATTTTTTTTAAATTTTGGGGTTGCGTAGCACCCCTCACAGGTCCGAGACTTAAGGTTTCAAAAATTTTCCGTACTTCCGGTCGATAGGGTAAGCCGACGAAAAATGAAAACCGGCATCAAGATTTATTCCGGGGCGTACAAAAATGAAAACCTGAAATTCGCAACCCCCAAAAAGCCTAAATTTCGTTTTTTGGGTTTTTTGAGCGAACCGGTCGTTTTTGAGCGACTTTAAAAAAATGTTTTTAAAGCATTTTGGAAGAGCAACAAAAAAGGTTCTATACATATTTACGCTAGGAAGCACCGTTTAGGAGTTCAAAATTTCAACCCCTTATAGCGCCCCCCCGGAAGGGCTGACCTCAGGTTTCGGATTTTTCCTGGGGGTTCTAGCTATAGGTGAAGGGGATCACGGTGTCGGTTTTTTTGAGCGATGCGCCCAGATGGCTGTGATTTTTTCGTTTTTTGGGGGTCCAAAATCGCCCCTTTTCAGACCCCTGGAAGCTTCAGGGGTGGAGTTTTGGGGCGTTTTTGGTGTGCAATCTTCGTAACTCATTGAGACGAAGCGATCGGGCGCATCACAGTGTCGCTACGACCCCCCGTTCAAAAGCTCAAAATTTACGGGAGCCCCCCCTGCGCCCCCCGAAGGTGAAAACCCGAAAGTCATATTTTTCCCGTCGGTTTCAGCGACAGGGGAATAAAAAAGGTCCTTACAGTTTTTGGGCTCAGAGGCTTCGTTTGGGCTGCGAATTTCCATCAGTGAGTGAGTGACATTGGAGCTTTATTAATATAAGACTCGCCACTCCAGCGGCGCTGCGCGCCGCTTCCGTGTCTCGCATCACAGGGGTAGGTGGATCAGAATACATGAGCGGATCAGAACCATAAAAGTACGGGCGCTGCGCGCCCGCACTTTGTCATAGGGTGAAGTTCGGCCGCCAAAGGGGTTAGGTGGATCAGAATTTTTAAGTGGATAGGGTTAAAGTTACGTCAAAGGGTTAGGTGGATAAGAATAATCCGTTCTTATGTTGAAGTTAATTTTTCAAAAGGCGTTGAGAGGTCGGAGTTTGAAAGTTTAAAGTTTACACCTTGAATTTTTGAAATTTGATGTTTTGTAGTTTCAATGTTTGGCTTTTTGAGGTTTCAAATTTTATACTTTTAAAAATTTTCGTTTTAATAGATTGATATTTTTAAGTTTAAAATTATGAAGTTTGAGGTTTGAAGATATTTTAATTTTTAGGTTGAGGTTTCACGTTTATAAGATTGACGTTAAGAAAGTAAGAATTTTAGTGTTTGGAGTTTTATAATTTTAAGGTTTGAAATTTTAAAAAGTGAGGTTTGAAAGTTTTCGGTTGCTTTTGATGTTTGAAGATTGAGAGTTGGAATTCTCAAGTATTGTGGTAAAGTATTCTCAAATATTCTCATATTCAAAGTTTGAAAGTTTACGGTTTTTACGTTATATTATATTTTAAGAAAAACAGTATTAAGATTCAAAGTTCACAGTGTAAAGATTTTAAAGTTTGAGGTTCAAAGTTAAGATTATAAAGTTTGATAAAATATTAGTTTTTAAGCTCAAAAATCGAAGTAACGCATAGCCAAGTCGATTGCTGAAGCGCTTGAGGTCAAAAACAGCATTTACAAAATTCAAATCCATTTATGAAATCAGGATGTTTTTTTTACCATAATCTAAGACAAAGCAATCGAATTCTACGCAAAAACCTACTTAATATAACGAAATAATAAAGTATCTACATATTTACCACGATTTATCACGAGTTTTCAAATATAATTTTAAGTTAAAACTCAATGCAAGTAATTCAAAACACCGTAATTATTCGGGAGTACCCTGTATCGGTTCGGCGACTTTATTTTCAGAATCTCCGTTAAAAAATCGTAAATATTACAAAATGGCTACCGACAACGTTTTAAAACCCATTTGAAAAATACAACCTCTGTAAAAGAAACAAATGTCTCAGGGTAATCTTTTCTCAAAATCAAACTATTTCATATGGGACTTTAACCTATTTTTGGGTCTAGATAGTCATAGGCAATTAGTACAATTTTTAAATTCAGTAAAATAGTAGGCCTACTTCCTGAGCTAAGTCATCGGATAAACGCATAGCCACGTCGATTGCTGAAGTACTTGGGATCAAAAACGGCATTATAATTTTTCAAATCCATTTACAAAACCACGGTAACTGTTGTCCGTATTCGGGACAAAAAAATCGAATTCTATGCAAAAAACTACGTAATATAAAGAAATAAAAAAGTATCTACGTAATAACCTGGATTTATCATAAAATCACTATTGTGAATTTTTTAAATGCACCGAACAATGAATCAGCTGTTTCAAGTTTTTATTATTTATGATAATTATAAAATGTAAGATAAATTACTTTTTTATATGTACTAAATAAACCATGAGATTTTGGTTTAAATATTATCATAAAAAATCAATAAAAATAATTTTTTTATAAATAATTTCCCGTATAAGTTCAGCAACTAAATTTTCAGAATCTGCGTAAAACTATACTGTATTTTTTCGGATAATAAATTCTGTATCGATTATTTACTGAAGCAATCTATTTATCATGTGTATTAAAACTCAACTCTTTTTCCCGCCTTTGTAACTCAAAGAGAGAAAATTTTAAACTATGAATGATAGAAAAATATATCTGGTCTCGTTAAAAACAGCGTTGTTTTGCCTACTTCTCAACTGGTCTAAAGAATTTAGAAATAAGCTAAATTTCTCTGTACAAATGTGTTAAATTAGGAATTTTTAAGTGGTAACCCCTAAATTACATTTTTAAAATTTTTCACTGCGCAATCATTTCTGTTTTATGTAATGAGCTGAAAACGTACTGGAACAATTGTAAGCTACACTAAAAATTACCCATACATAATGTTTAGCAATACAGAGCACTTAAACTCCGTAAGAACATTTTAAAAATTTCAGATCATAGTGTTTAATGACCAATTATTTTTAAACTCATTTGAAAAATACCTCTTGCAAAAGAAACAAATGTCCCAGGGAAATTTTTTCACACAATCAAACATTTTGAAATGAAAGTGTAACTTATTTTTGAGTCTAGATAGTCATAAGTAATTAGTACAATTTTTTGATTCATTAAAATAGCACTTCTTTAACTAAGTAATCAGAAAAACGCATAGCCACGTCAATTGCTGAAGTGCTTGGGGTAATTTAAGTAATTTATACCCATTTATAAAACCACTGTAACTTTTGACCGTTTCCGGGACAAAACAAATCGATTTCTACGCAAAAAACTACTTAATATAAGAAAATAAAAACGTATCTACATATCAACCGCGATTTATCATGAGTTTTCAAACATAATTTCAAGTTAAAACAATGCAAATAATAATTCAAAATATAGTAATTATTCGGGAGTACCCTGTATCAGTTCGGCGACTTTATTTTCAGAATCTCCGTTAAAAAATCGATAATATTAGTAATAACAAAAAGTCAACCGGCAACATTTTAAATACATTTTTGTCGATTGAAGTAAAAACACAAAATATTTTTCCCGCGTTTGAAAGTAAAGAAATCGCCGCCCCACGGAGAAATTTGAAAACAACGACCGATACAAATATTCGTTTTTCGCGTTTTTCTTAATTGATTATTATAAATTTAGGAATGTACTAAAGAATTTCAATTAAGCACAACGAACCATCAGCAAAATATCCGTGTGCAAAATGTGTTAAATCCCGAATTTTAATATTAATAACGTCAAAATTACAATTTTTAAACTTTTCACTCCCCTGTAATTTCTACGGCATTTATGAAGCTAAAAACATGCTGGGGCTTTACATAAGCACCTCCTTAAACTGGCAAAACATAATTTATTGCAATAAAGTGCTTTTACACTCCAGGAGGACATTGTAAAAATTTCAACTCCGATTGTTTAACGACCGATTTTTTTAAAAACTCATTTGTAAAATACCTCTTGTAAAAAAAAACAAATGTCTCAGGAAACGTTTTCTTTACAATCTAATAGTTAACGAATTGGAGTAAAAAACCTTTTTACGGGCCTAGAAGATCTTAGGTAAATAGTAGAATTTCGAAATTCGGTATAGTCATAATTCTTAAGCTCAAAAATTGAAAAAACGCATACCCAAGTTGATTGCTGAAGTGCTTGGGGTCTAAAATGGCGTTTCAAAATTTCAAATCCATTTATAAAATCAGGGTCACTTTTTACCGTATTTTAAGCAACATAATCGATTTCTACACCAAAAAATACTTAATATAAAAAAATAAAAAAGTATCTACATATTAACGGCGATTTATCATGAATTTTTAAAAATCAATTTTGAAAATCCCGAAATTCGTTGTTTTTATCCCGGTTTTCCAGAAAACGGTTAAATATTTTTAAAATCCGTTAATTGAACCTAACGTTTTAGCTCATTCCCGACAAAAAAGGTGTCGGTGACTTTTTCGCTAGGAAGCCTCTATAACGCGTCCAAAAAAAAAGCCTCCTCCACCGCCACTCCAAATAAAAATGCATGACATTTAATCCGAGCTAATCGTGCAGCTTTAATGTAGAACTAATGAGAATATATAATAAAAATTTCAGCAAAAATCCTAATGGGTAGAAAATTAGTTTATTCAAATTTATGGAGTGACGGGTACCCGTGAAATTTTTCTGTTACACAAAAACCCATGTAATTTTAGTAGCTGAAAACGTTGCATTTGAAATATTTTGTAAAAATTGAATTTTTAAATTTCTCATATTTTTCCCCTCCTCCAAACGCCGTAAATTAAGTAAAAAGTTTACGGTTTCACATTTTTCCTGGGGGTTTTGGCACACGGCGGATACGGTACAATAACCAGTTTAGCCGTGCAAAGCACCCAGATAGCTGTGAATTTTTCGTTTTTTCAATTTGAAAATTTTCCCTTTCTCCGTGACGTGGAAGCCTTAGAAAGGGATGAAAAAGTTTTTAAACATATTCGCCCCGCCTAACTCAACGAGACGAAGAAAAAAGGTCGCAGTGAACGTTGCGCTCCGACGCACGGTTAAAAAATTCAAAAAACTACCCCTAACGCCCTGCCACCCCAAATGGGATTAGGTAAAAATTGGCAATTTTCTGGCCGGTTTTAGCACAAGACGGAGAAAAAAGGTTCTGAGGTCTAACACTCTCCGAGGCTTCCTTCTAGGTTAGAATTTATGTCAGTGAGTGAGTGAGTGAGTCAGTCAGTGAGTGAGTGTCCTTGCGGCTTTAAATATAAAAAGATGTACAGTCTGAAATAACATTACCGCAACATTGAAAGATTTTTCGTCGTCAGATCAGTTGTTGGGATAACCTCGTAGAAATGCATTTATCTCTTAAACCGTTGGCGCAGTACGGTTAAAATTATTGCTGACCTTTTTACGCTAATCTACTTAAGTACGAAATGTGTGCCAAACTAACTGATTTCAGAACATACAGGGTGTTTTCAAAGTTCATTAGCAAATAATCTTATGACAAACAGGATAATTACTCTTAAAATGTGTACCGTTATAAATCGGTTGTCAAATAATACCTTAACTTAATTTTGAAAATACCAATTTAGCGGAGACCGGGGCAAGGTTTCTCATATTGTTTTAATTTTTTTAGTGTAATTTTTTTGAGATGCATTTCTCATTGAGTTTTTGGTATCACTGCTCTTCATATAACTGGACCTTTTCTCTGGTACACATAGTATTAATAATTTGCAACAGAATTACACAAAATATTTTTTAATATCTTATCCAAATTTGGATAAGCCGGGTTTTTTAAACAACAAGAAAATTGTGTTTTATTGTAAAAAAATATTTCTGTATACTAAAACTTTTATTGGTACAATTGTTAAATATTTTCCGTACATTTTAATTCTTTTTTTGAAAAGTAAGACATTTTTTTGTTTTCATTTTCCATTCGTTTTCTTACAGAAATGTCCCGCCAACGTTTAACTAAAAGTACATCAGTGGGCGTCGCTTCGATGGTTTTGACCACGCGATTACGTTTACATGATATTGTTAAATATCATTTCACTTCCACTACCAGTACATAACACTAATTAGCCACAAAACGAAATGAAAACTACATTAAAGCCAAGACACTACCGTACCCATTCAACCACAATACAGACTAATTGACTGTTTGCAGCAAAAGGTGATGTAACCAAAATAAACAGTAAAGCTAGTAGTAGGCTACCGCTCCAAGGAAAATACTCATGTTATTTGTAAAAAATCCTGTCTGGAGTGCTGAATGTCATGTAGGCATACTTTACGTGCTATAATTTACAGTTCAGTTTGCTTAAATAGTATTTTGGTACAGAAATACAATTTACAGTATTTATTATTAATTGTTTTTATTACAGTTATTTGTAGAAAAATTAAATTTAAAATACTGAGTATTTTTTTACGTTTCGGATAACCCGAATTTCGGTTAACCCGGCCTTGTGGTTGGATCGCACGCACGCACGTTCCACTCACTGCACAAACGGAACTACCCGACCTATGCGTCAGTCGGATGCAACATCGCACAAATGGGACGAAACCGCACCTTCACACTACGTTTCATCATAAAAATATCTAGGCTACATCCAACTAAAATAAACATTATCTTTTAAACGTTTTCAATGATATCGCTCAAATTACTTGTAATTATTGCAGTTTCATTAAGCGACTCCTTAATTAATTTTTTAACCATTACATTTTTAACGAAGCAATTTTTTCTTACTTAAAAAATTTAAGAGACATTGAGAACAATTTTTTTCTACTTTTTAACGGTTTACCGCTTTTGTTTGAAAAACTCAACACATTCACTTTCACACATGTTAACAAAACACAGCTTATAAAACTTTTCAACTTCAGTGTACGAAGAAAATCGAAACGAACCGATAAAATACCAAAAAATAACTGACGAAACTTTTGACTGGAATGCTTGAATTCGTTGGAAGTTAGAGGGTTTGGTTGAACCGTAAATTTGGGGCCCGTAGGTCCATATAGGTTTCAAAAGAGAACAATATATGCGTAATTTTTGTGCCATTGGTAATTTTGATCGTTTGTGAAGTAGGAAATATAGAAGTTTAAGTCGGGAGTTCAGTAATAAACGTTTCCGTTTGATATGTGTGCTCCAAGTTAGTCGTTTATCAAACGTGAGATCGAGATACTTGACCGTATCTGTTTTGTCAGAAGTTCATTGTCTATGTATACTGGTGGGTAATCACCATGACGGAGTGTGAAAGTTACGTGAAGGGATTTTTGTAGCAGTATTTTTGCTGTATTTTTTGTAGCAGTTTGTGTAACCTTATAGAGATGTGTTTATGTGTGTTTGTGTGTTCATTTTATAAAAACTAACCGTCATGTATCCATGGGTTCGAGTACACCCAACTGCTACTACGTTCCATGAATAACATCACCGAATGAAAAGTAACTTACGGTAAAAAAAAAGTTGGGCTTATTTTCAACCTGACAGATTCGAGTCACTGTCTGATAATGTTACAAACTATATTCTCTTGGGAAAAGACTTTACACAGTCGGAAAATAAGAAAAATCCTCGTGAAAGGTAAAGTAAAAACAGAACACAACTGGAAAAGTAATGTGACGATATGAAAAATACATTTCGGTTTGGACAGCATATTACTTCTTCTACCGTTACCTGTATCATTATCATATTATAAATGACAAATCGGATGAAAATCGCTCGATTTTTCTCACTGTTATTTAAAAAAATCTGGTATGAAACACTCACACAACTTTCTCTTGCCAATGCAAATAATTAACAATAAACCTAACATTAGTAATAAAACATTAGAAATAAACAAAAAACTAACCTCAATAAACATAACCTAACTTTAATCATGAGTGAAAGACGCATAATAAAAATCGACCTCAGTTTGGCTTAAAAAATACGGAAAATCACTCTTTCACGCTAAACTAGGCTCTGTAGAGAAAAATGCTCTAATTAAAAGTTGCAGATCTTTTAATTTCCTATACATTTGGATACATACTTTCGTCTTAAAATGCATACTAAGGCCGAAATCTTAAAAAAATCGATTTTTCACACGTTTTCGTGAGAAAAAACCAAAAAATCGCTAATTATCGCTAAACTAAGCGTTATACAAAAAAAGTTTGAAATAAAAGTTGTAGGATTTTAAATTCTCTACAACTTTTATTACAAAAATTTTTGTGCTAAAATGCATATTAAAGCCGCAATCTTAAAAAAAATATTTTTTAACGTGAAAACAGCCTCACCAAGAATTTCAGCAAACATGGCGCCTACCATATCTTGTAGAGCATAAAAAATATAGTAAACCAGGCGATTTAAAAAAAAATCGTAGGGCCAGTTTTTGAGAAAATCGCAAAAAAGTGAAAAATAACACGAATAAACTACTACTTCTGGTTGACCGATTTTGATGAAAATGTTCGTGTCGGGTCCGGTAGTGGTGTCTTAAAAGTTTCAAGTCCGTACGATGTTCCGTTCTTGAGATATTCTGCTCACACGCGCACACACACACGCGCGCGCGCGCACGCACACACACACACACACACCATTCGCTAAAAACATGTTTTTTGGATTCAGGGGATCTGAAAACGTGTAGATCCGGTGAAAACTCGATTTCTTAAAATCGAAATGAAAACAATACTTTCCTTCCTATATATTCATATAGGCAAGAGAAAGTAAAAAACAAAACTAAAAGGAAGTTGAAAAGAAAGCATTGTCTAAATTTGGAGAATTGTTTTATTTAGGCGGAAGAGTGTTTTTAAAAGGCAACGATCAATAACATACTACTCAAGTTGTGTGACTTTCACTTGTTGGTGCCTTAGTGATGGAGTGTGTTCAGGTAAAGGAACTGCATTAGATAAATCTCTGCCAATACATCAAACGCTGAACATCTCTTAACAAATCTCGGAGAGATTGCCTCTTACATTATTCTTCTATCCTCCCATACTACCTTCTAGAGAGAAACTGATACGATCAGATATTATTCTATGTTCCCAAATCTCAACGGATCTTCATATATTACTCCCTGAAGCCAAAGAAAGGGATGTTTAAAATATTCGATAAGTTTTTATTCAAGACTACAGTCGGTTTCGTAATTGTATACACCCGAGTTTGAACCTTGGCATCTCTAAAACGGTGTGTCGGATTTGTTACAAAGAACATACACAATTCAGAATAAAAAAATAATTTTAATTAATGAAATTTTTTGAATAAATTTAGTTAATGTTTCTTTTATAAAAAAAATTTTGAAATACAATAAGTTATGGGTTTCCAGCTGGAACATTACAAGATAAATTTAAATAGATACTAAAATTGTAAAAAGAATAGCCTTAAGGGCACGAACTGACAAAAAAATATTTTCATTATTTGTACAAGGTGAATTTACTTATCTGCAATCAATTACTCCCATCAATATACTACTGCAATATTTATATCACTGCGACCCCTTAAAAGCGGATAAAAAAAACGAGGAACATAATTAGATATATAAATTTTGAATAAGGCATAAGCCAAAATTAACACAGTAACTACATTATGAAATATAAAAAGTATTTTTCAATAATAATAAAATTTTAATTTATTTAAACAAAAATAAATTCATCTTGATCAGAACAAGTTATATAGCATACTGTAACAAGTCAATTAACGGACGGACGAAAGAATAGGCCATAGAAAATTAGGCCAAGATAAGGCAAAAGCAACAGCGGCCAAGAGATAAGCGTACAAACGGTCGCGCAGAAAAAGCAGATAAGAAACAGTACAGATTTCAACATTTTTATCATCAAAATCTGGTGTGAAACATTCACACAACTTTCTCTTGCCAATACAAATAATTAACAATAATGCTAACATTAGTAGATCTAATAAAACATTAGAAATAAACAAAAAACTTACCTCAAAAAACATAATATTATTTTAATTATGAGTGAAAGAAGCAAAATGAAAATCTACCTCAGTTTGGTTTAAAAATACGGAAAATCGCTCTTTCACGCTACACTAGGCACTGTAAAAAATGCTATAAATAAAAGTTGTAGATCTTTTAATTTCCTATAAATTTCATTATACACTTTTGTCGTAAAATGCATACAAAGGCCGAAATCTTAAAAAATAGATTTTTCACACGCTTTCGTGAGAAAAAACAGAAAATCGCTAATTACCGCTAACCTAAGCATTATACAAAAAAATGTTTGAAATAAAAGTTGTAGAATTTTAAATTCTCTACATTTTTTATAACATACATTTTTGCGCTGAAATGCATATTAAAGCCGAAATCTTAAAACAACAATTGTTTTACGTGAAAAAAGCCTCACCAAAAATTTCAGCAAACATGGTGCCTACCCTATCTTGTAGAGCATCAAAAACTTTGTAAACGTGTCGAATTAAAAAAAAATCGTAGGACCGGTTTTTGAGAAAATCGCAAAAAAGTGAAAAATTACACGAATAAACTGCTACTTCCGGTTGACCGATTTTGATGAAAATGTTCGTGTCTCCGGTAGTACAATACTTTCTTTCCTGTATATTCATATAGCCAAGAGAAAGTAAAAAAAGAAATATCTTACTGTTCTGGTACTAGAAATATATCATTCAAGTTCCTATAAAACAAAATTTAACATTTTACAACATGACATGTATATTTTTCCCGTAGGTCATTATAACCGTATTTTACCGTAGTATTATATGAAAATTTAGGAGAAATTTTGTGCAGCTTGCCAAAGCCATTTACTCTATTTAGAACAATAACAAGAGAATTTGGTTAGAGTACAAATTGGGAACAATAATCTGTAATTTTGTTGGGTGGAGAAGAGAGGTAGAGAGGAAGAGAGGAAGAGAGGAGAGTAATTGAATTGAACCGCTAACCAGCGTTCAAATGAAAGGTTATCCAATATGTGGACTCAGTCATCTGGTGGACTATTGTTAGGTAAAATGAATGAATAACTAAATCGATTATCGATAATCAAACACCATCTAGTAATCGTTTAATCGATACATACATAACTAAATAAATAATCGAGATTACCTTGTAGGCCTACACCGAATTATTACTATTGTAAAATTAACTTCATTGTATTCCCTCGTACAAGACAAATTTCAAGGTTAGGTTTTGGTTTACAAATAAACGGAATGTCTACATTAGTTTTATTTTACTATTAGTAAGTAATGGATATTACGAAAACATTCAACACAATTTTCACAATTTGAAAAATCAGGTGTGAAACACTCACACGACTTTTTACTTTCTCTTGCCTGTATGAATATATATAGAAAGGAAAGTATTGTTTTCATGTCGATTTTTCGAAATCGATTTTTCAACGAATCTACACGTTTTCAGACCTGAACCCAAAAAACATGTTTTTAGCGATTGGTCTGTGTGTGTGTGAACAGAATATCTCAAAAACGGAACATCGTAAGAACTTGAAAATTAAAACTTAAATTACATACCACTACCGGATCCGACACGAACATTTTCATCAAAATCGATCAACCGGAAGTAGTAGTTTATTCGTAGGATAATTTTTCACTTATTTGCGATTTTCTCAAAAACTGGTCCTACGATTTTTTTGAATCACCTGGTTTACTGAATGTTTTATGCTCTACAAGATATGGTAGGCGCCATGTTTGCTGAAATTCTTGGTGGGGCTGTTTTCACGTAAAAAAATTGTTGTTTTAAGATTACTGCTTTAATATGCATTTTAGCGCAAACATTATATCGAGGGCTTCATGCCAGAAGGGCGTATCAACCAAAAGTATATTTATCAGGAGAGCATTTTAAAACTTTCTTGATTTTTCTTTTACTTTCTGTAGAAACCTGGATACTGTTATTTTAACAACTTTAATGCCTTTACCTAGCCTTAAACAGTGATCACCTTATGATTTTAGGCCCGTTTGGTGGATACGCCTTTATGGAATATACATAAATTTGTACAAATACGGCTGATACGCCCTTTTGACTTGATTAATTTTAACATTTTGTAATAGTATTACCAATATCATTGTAGATTTTAATGTTTTTATAGTATTGTTTTATTAAGCTTTACATTTTTTATGATGTTCAAAAAATTTTAAGTTTCACAAAATTAATTTTATAAAAATTTACAAGTTCTACAATATTTTTGATAATGTTGGTACATTAATTTACACCTGTTTTGCTGTATTATTATATTATTTTTATTTATTTTTATTCTTCTTCTTTAATTTTGTTACTGTTCTAATAGTACTAAGTTCTAATTCATCTAAATCTTCTTCAGCTGTACCTTTTTTTGAACGTTTATAAGTTAAGGAAGTATAGAAGTTGTGAAACTCTCTTGGAATGACTTGAATTTTGCATAAATTTTGTAAATCTTCATATTTTGCTAAAGTGATTGGAAGTTCTGCTTGATATGCTGGCTCTACAGTATTGTGCGAATTAATGTGAACAGAGACAAAATTTCAGTTTTCATAAGTTGGTTAACCAAACAGTCAAACATCCCCCCCCCCAAAAAAATGTTCTGGGGCTGTTTTTCATACTCAGGTACTGGCACACTTATTCCAATTGAAGGTATGATGAATAGTGAAAAATACAAAGCATTGCTAGGGCAACGCTTAGCTATAGAACTTAATAAAGTACAGGCCGAAGGAACCGCAATTTTTCAACAAGACTCGGCTCCGAGCCAGATAATAATATTACCCTTCTTGATTGGCCTGGGAATTCACCTGATCTTAATCCTATAGAAAATTTGTGGGCAATATGTAAGGCTAGGCTACAAAAATTGGACTGTACGACAAAAACAAAACTGGTGGAAGCAGTGATTCAGGTTTGGTTTAGAGATGAAGCCATCACAAACAATTGCAAAAAACTTGTGGATTCCATGCCAAGAAGACTCCAGGAAGTCATAAAAGTAAAAGGGGGACACATTAAATTCTAGTTAATGGAAATTATCTCATGTAAGTGTACCTAAATGTATCTTTGTCCTAAATAAATCATATTTACAAATTATTTCTGTTTGTTCACATTAATTCGCACAATACTGTAGGTTGTAATTTATGTTATTTCTAGTATTTGTTTTCGTTCTCTAAGTAATTGTCTTGTATTCCTCCCAGTATTCATTTTTGAAAAACATTTGCTCATTATTGTCTTTTGTAAAGAGGAGACACTTCATCTGTTTCCAGTTCAGAAATGTTCCATCGTCTGCTCTCAGTTGATTGTTAAAATATGTTTTTCCCCTCAATTTTCTGAAATCGTAAAAATCACTAAAATTTAATTCTGTCAGGTTGTATGGTTTTCCTTTTTTTCGCAAGACAAATAACATGAACCCAGTCATTAGGCCAGAAGATTTTAGTAAATTCACTAGCCTTTTCTATCGTAGCGTGAATTGAGTCGCACTCCATATGAGTGTGTCCTGGATCTAAAAATTTCAATTCGATACTTCTAAGGGTTGCATGATCTTGAAGTACCATTTGCAACATTAATGCCACAATTGAATTCCGATTCTGCCCAGGGCAGCAATCAGAATACATAATTAATTGTGTACATGTTGGCAAATTATTAATAAATATTTTTAAACATGTGGCTATTTCATTAGCTCCCCGATTGCCATTAGTTTCACTCCTAAGAAAGCAATGTTCTTGTTTCTTGGCTACTTCATAAACCGTAAAGTTAAATACTGCTAGTTTTGTTTTGTAGAATACAGGTTTCCTAATTCAAGCGGGCAATATAAAACATTTTTCTTTTTCATAAATGGCAATATAAAACATTACCATTTTCGTTGTAATTGTAACACCAGCATTGATCCTTTCGAGGAGTGTGAAAACCAATATTTTTGTTTAATATTGTTTCTTTGTAGAGCGTTTTACCTAGAGGAGCCACGTCTGTTTCATGGCAGTGCTGAACGTATAACTCATAAATTTTTTCTTTATTTAACATTGACTCCAGATATTTTTTGCTGGTATATTTTCGGCACCAATGTGCAGGAACACATGGAAATGATTCAATATGTGCTTCCATGTGAGATACTCGTTGTAAATCTGCCTTGTTATGAGGTGTGTAATGACCTCGTTTATCCGGAGAAACCACGTTATTTGTAGCTCTGCAACTTTTATCTAACGCCGCTCGTACTTTTTTCTCTAATATGGAACGTGTATTTAAAAAAACTTTACGAACACGGTAAATTTGTCCATTGTAAGACAGCTTGTAAATTAAGGACTTTTGACGGCGAGAATTATTCTGTCGGCTTCTTTTCACTATTTGTGTTACGGTTTGTCTACAAACCGACAAATAAAATAAACTTATATGCAACTTACATATTCATTTTTTAAAAAATTTATTAAAATATTATGATTCTTTAAAATCTTTCTGTGCTAAAATGGCGTATAATTTTTGACCTCTTACACAATATTATGAGTTTTGTCAGACCAAAAGGGCGTATGTTTATACGCCTTTCTGGCTCAACAAAATATGAACTATAAGTGATACGCCAAAAAGGAAATATTCAATTACACTTTATTTTGCTAATTAACTTGTATGATCTTCTAATATGGCAAAATATAGAATATTTCAAACTATTTAAGAGTAAAACCAGAAAATTGTAATTTTGGTGGATACGCCCTTCTGGCATGAAGCCCTCGATATAATAAAAGTTGTAGAGAATTTAAAATCCTACAACTTTTATTTCAAACAATTTTTGTATAACGCTTAGTTTAGCGGTAATTAGCAATTTTATGTTTTTTCTCACGAAAACGTGTGAAAAATCGATTTTTTTTAAGATTTCGGCCTTTGTATGAATTTTATGACAAAAGTATATATAATCAATTTTATAGGAAATACAAAGATCTACAACTTTTATTTAAAGCATTTCAACATTTTAACTGTCTTAGATATTTGGACTTGAGTACACTGTTGCCAACATACCGATTGGGGGACAGAAAATTTACCGATGTATTACTTCTATCTTCTTATAATCAGGGTTGCGTCCTTAATAAAACACCCGTTAGTATTTGAAAAGTTAAGACTCCCTCAGGTAGTCTAAAAATTTGTAATATGCAAACAAATTACAATATGTAAAATTTTATGTTATTTGTTGTTACTTTTTTAAATTTTATAGTCAGATAGATTATATTGAAAAAAATGTCTGTGGCTAGAGAAACCCGACAACTACAAAATGTGTAAAGTTTAATTCTTCTATCTTTAAGGGGAGCACTATACCTCGAAAATCGGAAAAATCGAATTTTCTAATTTTGCCGCGATTGCCTTCTGTAATTTTTTTGTGTAATTACATATAAAAATTATAACTGTACGATAGAAATTACGGAAGATATGCAGATTTTTGTTAAATAATGTTTTGACCAGAATTTCTTTTAATGAGTTAATCTGTGGAAACAATTAAGAGTTGCGATATTCAAAGAACACAGAAAGCTGAGTAGGGAATGGAGAGTGTGTCAAAAAAAGCAAGACAAGAGAAAAAGAGAGGAAATTATTTGAGGAAAAAAACAGTCTAGTGAGGATCAATATTATGGTGCAGGCCGATTTTAGGGTAAGTAAAACTTTACAGCTCATTTCCCGCAAATTCACTTTTTTCAATAAAGGTACAGTTTTCTCAAAAACTATATGACTTTAAAGATTGAAATTTTTTGAGCATGTTTCCCAGTATAATTGTGATATATGGTAACCTACTAGAATCATTCAAGTATTATTACTAAGTTCGAAATAAAATAAAAAGTTCTACAAAAATAAATTAAATTGTTGTTGCATGTTTCATAAAAAATTCTCGAAATGGTTTCACTAACTCTATATTAATAATTCTAGTACCAGAGCTGAAAAAGATGTCATAGAAGAAACAAAAAAAAATTAAAGCCCTAACTCTTAACGGTTTCGTAGAAACGTGTAACTAAAATGAGGTAATTTAACATGGGTTAGATAGGAGGTATAGTGCTCGCCTTTACTAATCATATGAAAAATGTACCTTAAAATACCAAATATAACATTGGCAGGTTAAAAAGTACAATATCCCCTTGAATGCTTCAGTCATATTTCAGTGACTACTTGATAAGAAACATAACTATTTTTTGCAGCCCTAGAACTAGCAGATCAACCGGAAATAATTTAACACTCCACCTACCTGTTGTGTGCGGTAATCGATGTCTGTACCTATAACATTCCCCTATTCAATTAATTACGCCGTATTTTGCGATATTGGCCAAAACAGAATGTTTTACGTTAAAGTTTATTTGTGTACAGAGAGAGAGGGGGGAGAGGGGGGAGAGAGAGTTTTAGTAGTTCACGTAGATGAGTTTAACCACGACTAATACATTGTATATTGGGATAACGTTGAACCCAGAATTCTGAATATTTGTACCAGAATTTACTAATCGCTTGTAAAGGATCTACAATAAAGGGAATTCCATAGACCCAGATTAAAGCTAAAGCGGCAAAATTATTCGACGCACACAATTGTCATAGGATTAACCTTTACTACTATACACGACGCACAAAAGGGTTTACACTATTTTGAACTTTTTCCTTACAATATAAAGTGTCTCATTTTAACGATAAAATTTTGAAATATAACGTAAAAAATTTCATTTAACCTAACCTATTAAATCGGTCGTTTCCCTAGAAACACCTTTTTTACTTTCTCTTGCCTATATGAACGTATAAGAAGGAAAGTATTGTTTTCATATCGATTTTTCGAAATCGAGTTTTCACCGGATCTACTCGTTTTTATACCCCTGAACCCAAAAAACCACATGTTTTTAGCGATTGTTCTGTGTGTGTGTCTGTGTGTGAACAGAATATCTCAAGAACGGAACATCGTACGAACTTGAAACTTAAGTTAAATACCACTACAGGACACAAACATTTTCATCAAAATCGGTCAACCGGAAGTAGTAGTTTATTCGTGTAATTTTCACTTATTTGCGATTTTCTCAAAAACGGCTCCTACAATTTTTTAAAAACCACCTCGTTTACTAAATTTTTTATGCTTTACAAGATAGGTTAGGCACTATGTCTGCTGAAATTCTTGGAGAGACTGTTTTCACATAAAAAATGTTTTTTAAGATTGCGGCTTTAATATGGATTTTAGCGCAAAAACATAGGTATATAATAAAAGTTGTAGAGAATTTAATATGCTACAACTTTTTTTTCAACATTTTTTCTAACGCTTAGTTTAGCGGTCATTAGCGATTTTCTGGTTTTTCTCACGAAATGGTGTAAAAAATCGTTTTTTTAAGATTTCAGCCTTAGTATGCATTTTACGACAAAAGTGTAGTATATAATAAAATTTATAGGAAATTAAAAGATCTACAAGATTTATTTAAAGCATTATTCTTTACAGAGCCTAGTTTAGCGTGAAAGAGTGATTTTCCGTATTCTTAAGCCTAACTGAGGTTGATTTTCATTTTGCATCATTCACTGATGATTAGGGTATATGGTTACATTTTTTGAGGTTAAATTTTTGTTTGTTTCTAATGTTGTATTTCAAATGTTAGGTTTATTTTTAATTATTTGCATTGGGAAGAGAAAGTTGTGTGTGTTTCCCACTAGATTTTTGTTCTTATCTTGTTCAATTTATATAAATAAACACGAACGTTTTCATTGGAATCGGTCAACCGGAAGTAGTAGTCTATTCGTGTGATTTTTCACATTTTTGGAATCTATACTTATATAATAAAGAAGAAACGTCTGTTTCTTTGTTTGTTTGTATGAAGTAACCTCAGAAACTACTGAACTGATTTAAAAAAAATCTTTCATTATTGCATAGCTTAGAGCTTCCTGATCAATATAGACTATTTTACAACTTTAAGTAACTTTAATTAAGTGAGTTAAGCGACTTAAACTGTGACGATGTCCCATGTTTTAGTTTATTGGGTGCATAACACTTTTATTTTTTCTAAGTCCTCTGGATGGTGTATTTTTTGGGCTAGAATCACGATTCAACTTTTATATTTCATAGAAAAACGTGAAGAATAACATTCGATTCCAAAAACATTAAAAATTCGGAAATATTCAACATTTTTATTTTTGTACTTTAACTCTACGTACCGCACCCACGTATTACTGTCTCTTATCTCAGCCTTGTATCAACTCTCTCTTTCTTTTCCATCGGTATTCTTCTATACATTCTATTCAATTCCGTTAAATCGCAGGGACAAACATTGAAAACGGAGGGCATCGATTTGAGACAAGAGTGCTTTCTTCACTCATGGACAACTTTATGTCGGACTTTGTTGAGCTGGAAGTGTAGAAAAACAATTTATTTTGCTGCCACAGGGCAACAAAACCACAAATATTGTATACAGAGAGGTTTTAAAATAATTTATTTAATGAGGCCTACATTAGCTGCTGTGAAGCGAAGCGAGCAGGGGTTGCTAGTTTTCTATAAACGGCTCCTACGATGTTTTTCTTACAAAATCGTCTCATTTTACTACATTGTTTATGCTCTTCAAGATAGGGTCAGCGCCATGTCTTCTGAAATAGTTGGGGACCTGTGCTCTCGTAGGAATTATTTTTCTTTATTAACATTGAGGCTTTAGTATGCATTTTAGAACAAAGATGTAGGTATATAATAAAAGTTGTAGAACTTTCAAAAACCAACTACTTTTATTTCAAGTTTTTTTGTACTGTCACGGATGGCGACAGTAAGTGGCAAACCTTATCTGTTTGATGGCCCTGAAAAGGGTCGTTTATGTGTGTATCCGCCGGCGCGGACAGAGGTGTTTGATGGCCCTGAAGAGGGCCGGTGTAAACCTTAATGAGTTGGTCCTGAGAAGAACCGTTGTGCCGGTCTCGAAGGAGACCAGCGTAGGCAGCGCGTGGCTGGGACGAGAGCCGTGGCTTAGGTTGATGGCCCTAAAAAGGGCCGGTGTAAACCGTAATGAGTTGGTCCTGAGAAGGACCGTTGTGCTGGTCTCAAAGGAGACCAGTGAAGGCAGCGCGTAGCTGCGGCGGCTGCAAGTCCCAAAGCATCTTCCTTCTTTATCTGGTGGATGTAGTCGGTCGATCTTCGTCGGAGATGTACAGCGTAATGACAAGCGGCTCAGTGCACTGCGCTTATAAGTTATAGCTACTGAGAGCGCTGTGGTAGGGGGCGGCAACTCGCTCGGCCTTGGCAACAAAGCCCTCTGTCGGAACGAAGCCGAAAGGTTTTTCGGTGCGCCGCTAAAGGGCCTACCGCGCCGACAAGGGCCAGAAGAAGTATTGAAGGCCGGCAACACAGTAAATGATTAATTAGAAGGGGTGGCGGTGACATTGCAGCTCTTAGTTTAGCGTCAATTAGTGATTTTCAGTATTTTTTTTATCAAAATAGTATAAAATGAAATTTTTAATATCGCGACCTTAGTTAACATTTTATGACAAAACTACATTAAATTAAAGTTGTTTGTATAAGTCATCAGCCGAAAGTTGGTTTAAACCTTTAGAGGTTTTACTAAGTAAAATGAGAAGTGAGGTGTTTTACAATTGCCTTCCGTACAAATTAAAGTTATAGAAAATTAAAAAATTAAAAACTCTACAACTTTTAATTTAAGAATTTTCTTCCACAAAGCTTAGTTTAGCGTCAATTAGTGATTTTTCTAATTATTAAGTTTCATAGATGTTGATTTCCATTTTAAATGTCAATCATAATCAAAAGTAAGTTAGGTTTATCATTTTACATTGTTTACTAAAGATTAAACATAGGTTATAAGTATGGGGTTTTCTTACTTTGGCAAGATAAAGTCGTGTAAATCTTTCACAAAAGACTTGTAAAAAATGATTTAAGACTTTTAAAATGTTTCTGGGATCAGCCTTTCTGATGTTGATGTTATTCCGAACTTTTATTGACAAAGAAAATAGGAAAATTGTAGTACTACAAAACATTTTTTAAAAAGCATAGTGTAGTCGTTTATTACAACATGGGATGTCTTATTAACTCGGGGAAAACTTTACAGCGGAAACATGGTTGTTAAAACAGCAATAAAATTCTTGATTTAAACAAACTCAAGTTTCTCTCTCTGTAAACATAAAATAAATCGCCGGAAAGACAAGCTAATTTTGTCGCAAAACCAACGGAAATGATGTTAAGTCATTTATAATTTTTTACTATTAACGGGAAGGATCTGACCAAAATAAAAGAAATCTTTTAAGGAGAAGGAAGGCAAATCGATCAATCATCAGGAATACCAAGTAGAATGTTTTCCTAAATTTTCATAATTTCATTAACTTCACATCCATTTAAAAGCAGGAAAAATGAAAACACAGTACTTCACGAAAACAATCATATTATATCAATTGGTCTTTAAGGGAGTTCGCACGGAAAAATAAAGAAAAAGATCGATTTTCTGTTTTTTATATTTTTAAAATCTGGTGTAAGACTCTTACACAACTTTCTTTTCTCTAATGTAGATAATTAACAATTTAACCAATGTTTAATCAAAAGTAAAAAATGTAAACTGAAAAACATAACATAATTTTAATCATGAGTAAATGATGCAAAATTAAAACCAACCTCTGTAGAACGTAAAAATCACTAAATTGGTTCTATAGAAGAACGTTTGTAGAAATTTTTAAATAAACAATCGTTGAAGGTATTTTTGACAAAATCGCAAAAAGTGAATAGACTATTACTTCCGATACACCGATTTTGATGAAAATGTTCATTTCGGGTCTCGACTGGAAAAATAACTTAAATTTGTTCACAAATGATCGCTAAAAACGGTTTTTTGTTCAGGGGCCTGAAAACGTGATTTCCACTAAAAAGTCAATTTTAAAAAATCGATACGAAAACATAGGGTAAATTTTAGACAACGTAAGGTGACTTAAGACGTTTCTTGATGCTCTTTTTGCAGTCCACATTCTCAGCATTCGTTCAGCGTAGGCCTTTCCTTTCTACTGTTCACCCGATTTTCTCAATATTCTTTAACCCTTTATAGGTCTTTGGTAATGTCACCGGATGATGGTGACATTAAGTCGCAAACCTTATTTGTTTGGTGGCCCTGAAAAGGGCCATTTAAGCGGTAGTCGTCATGGCAGTTGAAGAGCTGGGCGACACGACGTGTCATCGTCCAGCGGAGACATCATCTTCTTCCCTCGCAGTAGTGCGTCGATGGCTGCTTCGTCGGATCCGGTGGGCGTAAGGCGTAAGGCAGGGACCGCTGTGGGCATCGCTCATGTCAGCGGGTGATGACGGTCCGGTCGACGGCTTACGGTGACGGGTCGGCGAGCGGAAGCATCATCTTCTCTCTTACGAGGTCGTCGATTAGTCCTCGCTGGAGTCCGGCAGCCATGTGCCGTGGTGAACGGCTTGTCGTTGTCTGGATCGGAAGCGCATCCCTCGGTGTCTTGATCGGAATTGAATTCTGGCTCAGTGCAGCGCTCTTTATATAGTTGCCAAGAGCGCTGTGGTAGAGGGCGGCTATTGGCTCGGCCTTGATGAGAAAGGCCTCTGTCGGTGCGGAGCCGAAAGGTTTGTCGGGGCGCCGACAAAGGCCGGGAGAATTATTGAAGGCCGGCAACACAGTAAATGATTAATTAGAAGGGGTGGCGGTGACAGCAAGTATACTTACCACTGGCAAGAAGGTCGAGTTTAATTAAGAATAAGCTATGCAGTTGAACCTTTTTGGCATTTTGAGGTGTTATAGATGTTTTCTGGTAAGTAAGCTATCCACATATTGAAATTAGAATGCAGCGACCATTTACTTCGTGAGTTGCACAAATCGTCGTCTGCATCACAAAGTCACGTACCTCAAAAAATTCGATTTGAGTTAGGGCACCTATGAATATTTCTGGGTGTACTTTATACCATCAAGAACTGACTTATCTATATCTTCTGTATTAATAAAGATACCAGCAATAATGTTTCTGCGTAACTCACAAAAAGTTGTGAATTGTAAATCAAACTTGAATTGTGATTCCTAACTCTAAAGTATCTGTAGATTCATCAGTTTGTAATGCGGTCGCTTACCTAACGAAACGGAAACTGTATGTGACGTATTTGAATAAGAACGCCTACATAATTAAATAAAACTAAATAATAAAATTGTTATTCATACAGATATCTCCTTGATAGCGTTAGGTACCAATCGTCACGATATACGTATCACGATATCCATATTTCCATCCGCTAAATATAAGTATGTAGGCTTATGGGCGTTGTCTAATTTAATGTAGAATTTATAAAAAAAAAACAGTAATCATCTTGTATTTGTTAGTATTCATTTTCGATCAGGATACTTTAATCTGTAGAGTACGTCATTTGTTTATATTGCATAATATGTTGCCGTAAATCACGTACTGTCGTAACTCGACAATTTGTACATTATTGATAAAAATCAATAACTTCCATTTATATCATATAAAAATTATAGAAATACATTCGTTTGTTGATTTTATTTAAAGCAATGATTACGGTTTTATTGTAAAGAATCGCTTAGATGTAGGATCGAGAACTTATCGCAAAACTTCAAACGGCTCTCCTGGAAAAATATGATTTTCAGATACGACGGTTTCTGATATGTGGTAAGGATTCATAACAGTGTACGCTACCGTGTTTTTTTTTCTTACTTCGAAAATTCAAGTTTTTTAAGCGAAAGCAAGCATTCATGCTAATATAAAGTTAAGATAAGTAATTTCTAGCAGTTTTTTGTTATGTAATATTTCTATAAGTTGTTTTAATGAACATTCTTACCTACCACTGAACATTACGTGATTCCCATATCAATAAACATTTTTTGGTAAGTACAGGTACTTACCAGGACTTAACATAAAAAAAGAAATATCTTACTGTTCTGGCACTAGAAATACATTATTTAAGTCCCTGTGAAGCAAAATTTAATATTTCACAACATATGTATTTTTCCACGTAGTACGGCCAAATAAAGGTTAAACCATTTATCCGACCCTGTAGGCTTAACTTAAGTTTTAATTTTTAACTTCGTTTAACGTTCTGTTTTTGAGATATCGTGTTCACACACAAATGGGCGCGCACGCGCACACACCAATCGCTAAAACATGTTTTTTTGGGTTCATGGGGTTTAAAACCGTGTATGTAAGGTGAAAACTCGATTTCTAAAACTCGACATGAAAACAATACTTTCCTTCCTGTAACATTTGTAAGCAATGTTACATAGTTGCCTTCGTTCTGTAATTCATCTACTGCGCTGTAAGCTTCTGCCATCTTGTGTTGGTTCTATGCACTACGTTGTGTATCGGTTCTGGTTAGGTTTGGTGGGGGGAGCCGGTTGTCTGTGCTCAGCTGTTTCGTGCACTGTACCGTTCTCTTCTTGTAAAATGTGGCGGCCATTGCTGTTCTTTTATTTTTCTCCGTAATTATTTTTATAGTTTTGCCGGATAATTATATTTTATTATGGCTTGATCTGATGTTTTCTTCGCCCATTCTTTGGTAAGATCTGCTATTAACTTTATTTTGTTGTAGTGAATGCGATGAACTCGTTATAGCTGAGTTAATTTCGTTAAAAATAAAACTTGGTGTGGCAAGTAAGGTACATATTTTAAACATTACTTTCCTTATTGGATTTTTGTGATATTTTTATTTTATTGCCACGAATTCGTATTGAATTGTTTTCAAAATTTAAAAAAAAAAATATTTTGTAACATTAAACTTTTGATTTAAGCATTTCAGCTTTAACTAACGAACTTGCTTATTAATTTAATTTTAACTAAAATAAATTGTTAATCTGAGTTCAGAACATCTACTAATGATACATTTGTATTACTATTGGATAATTTTTTAACTAAATTTTGTATTATATTGTTTCATTGTTGCTATTGTTAATTTTGTTTTATAATTATTTCATTATGTAGCCTAATTGGTTTTAAGACTATTTTGGATTTTTTTTTGCATTGTAGGGTCCTAGTTGCAGTGCCACTTCTAGTATAATGTAACTAAATAGGCCTACATCTAACATGACTTTGGATCAGTAATTCATTTCAACTATACCGATACAATATGTAAATTGCGATAATAAGAGAAAATGTGCCTTTATGTATACTTCAACATGCTAAATTTTTCCTGTATCAACACCGGTTCACATCATGCTGTGAAAATATAGTTTCCTCATAATTATGCAAGATTACTAAAACCCAAAGTGATAAGCATATAAGGTTAAGTGGTCTTTTTATTGATCTCACCGTGCTGGTATGTAGATGACATTGTTTTATTTATGATTATTTACTTTTGTTCATGATGAAGATTTTGGAAAACAACTTTCTGCCCGTTCAATTTAGTTTTAACTTGTGTGAACCTATATTCATTGATACTTTTGAAATAATCTGAAAGTGAATTTAAATTTTCTTAAAACATGAGTATATTTAATTCTAACCTTCTGGAAAACTTATTTTGTTTATATTCTTTAAATAGGTAAAGTAATTCTCTTAAAGTTGGTACATGAATAAATTACACTACCTTTATTATTTTTGTAAATTGCATTATGTCTATTTGATTAGTCTTTTGGTAAAAGAAATAAACAAATAATTTTTTATCCAGAAATAGGACTAATTTGGGATAACTCTATTTAATTATTTAAATGATCAAAATTATATTTATTATGATGTAACTTTTCAATGCAACATTATGCAGCTTCTTAAAATTTAAAGATTATGAAACTTAATTTCTATTTTTACTAACGTTAGTTAAAATTATTTTCTTTATTTAAATTTGGATCCAAAATTAACTGTAAATTATTTAAAAGTTTATACATTTACATATATAATTCAAGTTTTCTTTAGACCTATTCAAAATTTCCTTTTAAGGGTTTATTGAATGCATAATTTTAAAAGGTACTAGATATTCCTATTGTTATTGATGTTAATTTGGTAATTATTACTATATTTATTAAATACTTTGTTATTTTCTGGATTTCTTGTATTTTATTTATATGCCACCACAACGTTCTAAATAGTTTTATTTCTTGATCCTTCGCCAAACTTGCCAAAGGGGATAGGTTTTTACCTGGAGGCAAGAAGTGATTACATTCCCTATATATTCAGGTAGGCCTATATATGAATATATAGAATATATGCCCTATATGAATATATAGGGCAAGAAAAAGTGAGAGAGATGGTAATATTTCAGATCCCAAGACTTGATAGTGCAGTTTAGAATTACGTTGTAATGAACTCCTTGAGGCTAGAAAAAAAGCCGGAGCGCAGCGCAGGCGTACTTAAATTTCGATAATGGGACAATATAGGAACGTTATGAAATCGATAAGTGTAACAATAATAATGAGAAGAAAGAGTACATGGTTTGTGCTAAAAGTGGAAATGATTTTTGCCCAGGGAATTGTAGACCTAAATGAAGTGAAACAGAAGGTGTTGTACTTTTGGGACTCCATCAATTTTTCAAATAGCCCTATTCAATTGATTTGTATTACTTTTTATAAACAATGAACTTACTACAGTGCGATGACAATTTGTACGTGGGCTGTCCAGAAAGTAACAGGCGTTTTGGAATAAAAAATAAACTAAGTAAAAAAACCAATTTTTATTACGTACATTTTGAAGTGGGGAAGGCAATTGTAAACCACCTCACTCCTCGTTTTACTTAGTAAAACCTCTACAGGTTTAAACCAGCCTTTTGGCTGATGACCTTAACAACAACATTTTGAAGGTTAACTCGTAGGCTTTGTTTTCTACGTAATCACAAAGTAAATTAAGGCATTTATCGGAACGTGGTACAAGCTTTTCAATGCCCTCTTTGTAGTAATCTGCCAACCTGCGAGTTCAACCACTGGTTTACAACGGCATGCAGTTCAGCGTCAGTGTCAAGCGTTGCGTAGCGAGCCATGTCTTCTTCGCTGTGAACAGATGGTAATCGCTCGGCGCCTAATCCGGGCTGTACGGCAGATGATTAAAAACTTCCCATCCAAAACCTTCCAAGAGCTCTTGAGTACGTTTGGCCGTGTGCGGACGGGCGTTGTCGTGGAAAAACAAAACTTTCCCTCTAAGTTTTCCCCGATGCTTGTTTTGTATCGCGCGTCTTAATTTTTTGAGTGTTTCACAATACCTCTCTGAATTGATTGTTTGGCCTCGTTCAAGAAAATCAACGAAAATTACTCCATGAGCGTCCCAAAACACAGTAGCCATGGTTTTTCTTGCTAATAGCGTCTGCAGACACTTCCTCGGTTTCTTGGGCGAATGCGTGTGATCCAATTCCATCGACTGCCATTTTGTTTCACAGTTGACGTGCTTTACCCAAGTCTCGTCATCAGTTACGATACGATCGATAACATGGTTCTACTTCACAACTAACCAGGCACTTTACAACTGGCGGTATTTTCAATCGCAGCGCTCATTTTAAAACTCCACTGTATAAAAAATACAATACGCACGATGCTCTAGCTACCACGCCTGGTTGCGTACTGAATGTAGAAACACTCTGACGCCAAGATGGCGGCGCTAGCTCCGCCCACTGCCGCGCCAGGCCAAAACGATGTTTTTATTTTCTATAAATTTAATTGCAAGCCTGTAAACTATTTTCGTAAAATGCATACTACGCCCGAAATCTTAAAAAAATCAATTTTTACCGATTTTGATGAGGAAAAAACAGAAAATCGCTAATTGCCGCTAAACTAAACAATGTTGTACAAAAAAATATTTAAATAAAAGTAAGTTTCTATATATTCGTCAGCTTTGGTTATGTAAACTGTTGTCCCAGAATAGTTATTCGGGCCACTATCTTACAACAAAAAATTTTTTTCAACGACAGCACAGCCTCCCCAAGAATTTCAGCAGATATGGTATACTGCCCGGCCGGCAGCTGTGCACATTAGAGAAGAGACAAAAGAACTGTCACTGTGAACAAGTCACGGTTACATATAAAATTCACTGTTACAAAGATCGCTTACTCGTCTGTCACTGGAAGGCAGGACGACACGGCGAATATTCACCGTACTTCTACAGATATATAGTACAAACCTCTCGTTCTCCAGTCACTGTTACAAAGATCGCTTCCTCATTCTCTGTTCACTGTTTAAGGCAGGACGACACGGCGACCGTAATTCTACAGATAAAAGAGTAACAGATTTCTCGTTCCCCCAATCACTTTTACAAAAATCAGTTACTTACTCATTCACTGTTCACTGTCACTTTTAAGACAGAACGAATGCTTCACCTTAGAAACTAGTGAAAAAATTCACTCACTCATTCACTGTTCACAGTTAATAGACAAAACGACATCGGCTTTACTCCGACAATTGAATTTTAGACAATATTAATTATGCTTATTAATTCCTGTTTTTAAACTGTCATACATTTTTTATTTTTGACACAACCAATTAATTTTATATTTAAAAATATCATGTTTTATTTTGTCACATTACACCCATACTGTCTTTGTCTGAATTACTGGAACCGTATTATTTTATGATCACACTGTAGTATATATATAAGTTGTATTGAAATAAATATGGCTGTTTACTCACTCAGGTGATTTTTGAATTAAATGAACAGTTCAATCGAATAGAAGTAAGAAGCTAGTCTAGAGGAAACATTAATTGATAACACATGTTGATCAGATTAGAAACACCCACACACAACACAACTGAATGGTTGCTTTTTTATTATCTCATGTTTTTTTCACAATTAATTAAACTACAAACACTTTTTACTTCATTTCTACCTTGCAAATACATACAAATTTATATTTTTATTTTATTATACAGCCTGTTTCCTGCAAAATATTTTTATACACAACAACCTTACTAATCCGAATTAACTGATAAATCTGAACTGATTTTTACTTTCTCTTGCCCTATATGAATATACAGGGTGTCTCACGAGTAACCCGACAAACTTCTATGGTGGTTTACTCTCATCAAAATAATGAAAAAAGTGTATATAAACATGGGTCCGGAAACGCTTCGTTAGCGAGTGACGGCTAGCGAAATATGTCGCCCTGGGTTCAGTACTTACGCCTAAATAAAGTAATCCTAGAGGTCTAGGAACCAAATTTTATGAGTAGATTTGATGGTTTCTTATGTATTTCAACCCGAAAAATTGAATGAAATAAGTTCCAGAACCATATCACCAGTAGTTTTTGTAATATCCAATGAAAAACGGACAAATCTGTTCATAAAAATACGTTTTTTTAGGTTTGAAGAACAATAACTGTATTAAATATGTAAATTTAATTAGAAAAACGTGTAGAGATTTTAATTTTGAAGAGAATGCTGTAAAATAGGCCAATAATAACCATACACAAAGTTTAAAAAATTTATGTTTAATTAATGTTCTTCGTAAACACAAAACATTTTAGCCTAATTGCTGAATCTTTTATTTCAATATCCATACGTTACAAATGGTGTTCAAAATGATTTCCTTGGTCATTTGTGCACAATCTAGCGCGTTTTATGAAACCACGTGCTGCCTTTCTGATACCATCTCAGTTGTTCTTAAGTAGTTCACACGCGTTTAAAATTCCGTTCAATAATTCTTCTTTGGAATTAACTGGTTCTGCGTACACAAGCTTCTTTAAATGACCCCAAAGGTAATAATCCAAGGGATTTAAATCAGGGGACCTAGGAGGCCAAATAATTGGTCCTTCTCGACCAATCCATCTGCCCGGAAAACTTATCTGCAAGTGCTCTCTAACATTTTGTGAATAATGTGCCGGTGCGCCATCATAATCGAATATCATTTTTGATGTCTTCTTTCAAGTGGTACATCTTCAAGTAAAACTGGCAGTTGATTCTCTAACAAGCCTTTATGCACAAGACCTGTACGGTGGTTTTCAAAAATTAATGGGCCAATTAACTGGTCTCTAATTATACCACACCATATAATTATAGAATATCGAATTTGAAAGTTCGACTCTACAACTGCTCTTGGATTTTCAGTTGACCACCGGTGACTATTCTTCAAATTTAGAATTCCGTATCTTGTAAACAATGATTCGTCCGTGAATAAAATACAATTTACATTATTTCGATTTTGTAACACCCATCGACAAAATTGTAATCTTAATGCACTGTCACCTGGATAAAGATTTTGAACTTTTTGTAAATGATATGGATAAAAGTTGTTTTCTTTCAATGTTCTTCAGAGTGTACTACGAGATGTGTTTAATCTATTTGAAAGTCGGCCAGTGTTAAGTTGAGGACTGCGCTGTATCATGTCAATGATATTACATATCTTGTTCGCGTACAAGCCAGGACGATCACGCGAACAAGAAACGGTAGGAAAAGATCCATTTGTTCGTAAGTTACTGAAAACCGATGCAAATGTTTCACGAGTAGGTGTTCTTCTATTCGGAAATCGTTTTTCATATTTACGTTTAGCTACCCGACTATTTCCATTGGCAAAACCATAGACGAAAACAATATCTGCGTAGGCCTACTCTTCAATTGAAAATGCGAATGGCATCTTATCGTTAAAAAACACGAATGAAGTACAAATAATACAATAATAGACACATACACTACACAAACCAAAGATGACAGGCTAGTTACTGCGACAACTTTATTGTCGGCCAGCTGTACAATAACTAAGATTCAATTGTTTTTGCACCAGTGTTGCCAACTCTCGATTATCAACAAACTAAAACAAATTCAATTGACGCTGTATTTTTAAAATCTTGTTTCTCAACCTAAAATGTTTTGTGATGTAAATGTTTGTAATTATTTAATTGACTGAATATTGTATTCGCAAATAAACCGCAAATAAATTTTCTGTCTTATTTTTCGTATGTGTTGATTTAATTAAACATAAATATTTTAAACTTTGTGTTTGTTTATTATTGGCCTATTTTACATCATTCTCTTCAGAATTAAAATCTCTACAGTTTTGCTAATTAAATTTACACATTTATTAGCCATTTAACACAGTTATTGTTCTTCAAACCTAAAAAACGTATTTTTATGCACAGATTTGTCCGTTTTTCATTGGATATTACCAAAAATACTGGAGATATGGTTCTGGAACTTATTTCATTCAATTTTTCGGGTTGAAGTACATAAGAAACCATCAAGTCTACTCATAAAATTGGGTTCCTAGACCTCTAGAATGACTTTATTTAAGCGTATGTACTGAACCCAGGGCGAAATCTTTCGCTAGTCGTAACTCGCTAACGAAGCGTTTCCGGACTCATGTTTATATAAACTTTTTCATTATTTTGATGAGAGGAAATCACCTTAGAAGTTTGTCGGGTTACTGATAAGACACTCTGTATAGGAAGGAAAGTATTGTTTTCATGTAGATATTTTGAAATCGAGTTTTAACCTGATCTATAAGTTTTCAGACCCCCTGAACCGGAAAACATTTTGTGTGTGTGTGTGTGTGTGTGTGTGTGTGTGTGTGTGTGTGTGTGTGTGAACAGAATATCTCAAGAACGAAACATCGTACGAACTTTAAACTTGAAACTTAAGTTAGACTCTACTACCGGACCCGACTCGAACATTTTAATCAAAATTGGTCAACCGGCAGTAGTAGTTTATTCGTATCATTTTTCATTTTTTTTGTGATTTTCTCAAAAACGGCTGCAACGAATTCTTTAAACATCGCCTAACTTACAATATATTTAATGCTCTACAAGATAGGATAGGCGCCATTTATGCTGAAATTCTTGGAGAGGTTGATTTCTCGTAAAAACATTGTTTTTTTAGGATTGCGATATAAATAAGCATTTTAGCGCAAAAATGTATTTAATAAAAAGTGTAGACAATTAAAATTAATACAACTTTTAATTACTACATTTGTTTGTATAACTCTTAGTTTAGGGGTAATTAGCGATTTTTTTTGTTGTTTTTCAAGAAAACGTGTAAAAAATTTGATTTTTTTTAAAGATTTCAGCCTTAGTACGACAAAAGTGTATGCAATCAAATGTATAGGAAATTAGAAGATCTACAACTTTTATTTAGAGCATTTTTCTCTACAGAGCCTAGTTTAGCGTGAAAGAGTGATTTTTCGTATTTTTAAGTTAAACTGCGGTTGATTCTCATTTTGCGTTTTTCATTCACATTAAAATAAGGTTATGTTTTTTGAGGTTAGGTTTCTGTTTATTTCTAACGTTTTTATTACGAATGTTACGTTCTATTGTCAATTATTGGATTGGCAAGAGAAAGTCGTGTGTGTGTATTACACCGGATTTTTAATTCTTAGTTTATCTTTTCCTATATGAATATTGGGGAAGGAAGGTATTGTTTTCAAAATCGAGTATGTACTAATATTTTGAGGCCCACTGAACCAACATAAACATGTTTTTAGCAATTGGTTAGCGTGAGTGTGTACGTATTAGCGTATTTGCGCTAAAATGCATATTAAAGTCGCAATCTTAAAAAACATTTCTTTTACGAGAGAAGAACCTTTCCAAGAATTTCAGCAGACATGGCGCCTACCCTATCTTGTAAAACATAAAAAATTTAGTAAATATGGCGATATCAAAAAAATCGTAGGAGCCGTTTTTGAAAATCGCAAAAGAGTAAAAACTGACACGAATAAACTACTACTTCCGGTTAACCGATTTTGATGAAAATGTTCGTGTCGGGTTCTCTAGTGGTACTAACTTAAATTTTAAGTCTCAAGTTTGTACGATGTCCCGTTTTTGAGATATTCTGTTCACACACACACACACACGCATGCACACACATAAACACGCACGCGCAAGCACGCGCGCGCACACATACACGCGCACACACACATATTCACCCACACACGCGCGCGCATAGAGAGAGAGAGAGAGAGAGAGAGAGAGAGACAAACACAGACTAATCGCTAAAAATTTTTTTTTGGGTTAAGGGGATCTGAAAACGTGTAGATCCGGTGAAAACTCGATTTTGAAAAATCGACATGTAAACAACACTTTCCTTCTTATATATTTCCTTCTTATAGGCAAGAGGAAGTAAAATTCTCATATCTTTTATTTTAGGTATTTTACTGTAGGCTACATGGAATAAGTTACGGGTAACTCTTGAGTTTCTGTATTTTACAGCTATACAAAGATTGATTTTGATTTTGCTTAATTCACTCATGATAAAACATAGGTACATTTTTTGGGGTTTTATTTTCTTTGGCAACGGAAAGTCGTGTGAGTCTGTCACGTCTGATTTTTTTGCACTACATACAAATGCCGTCTATAAGCGAGTACCTAAGTACTTTTCGAAACACCCTTTAAGTACTGTACATATATTAAATATATATGTTGTAGTAGGTTCTATTATTTTAGTGTTCTATGGTGTATTATTTTAGAATTTATTAATTTAGAAAAAATAAATTTGTCCCGTAGAAGCAAAAGCAGAAGCAACCCCAACTAAAATAACTCATGAAATTGTTCACATATTTAAACTACCCTTAACTCTGTTTCCACCCAGTATAAAGTAATGTTAGGTAATAAAATAACCACAGTTATTGCGGCGCAGTTATTCACGTCACGATTTTAAAACATTTGAGGGAAATTTTAAATTACATTTCATGGTAGGTTGGTATGCCTGCGGTTGTTTATATTTTTATAAACGGTAGTATATAGTAACTGTACCTAACTCCCGGTTATAAAAATTAATTAAAATACTTGTTCGTATTCGTTTTGTACCGTGAAAAACATGAAAAATTTAAATTATTTTACTTTTAAATTTTATTTCTTTTCTCTAATTTTTATATTCTGATTTTTTTTAAAATAAGTATATTATTTTTATCTAGCGTATGATTTTTTTTATTTTACCCCTACGGAATAAGAGGGGTGAATTAAGTTTAACGTGTGTATCTGTCTGTGCATCGTAGCTCCCGAACGGATAAACCGATTTTGATTCAGTTATTTCTGTTGGGAAGGTGACTTGTTCGAGAATCTTCTTAGCTATAAAAAATATCACTAATTACCGCTAAATTAAGTGTTGTACAAAAAAAATGTTTGAAATAAGAGTTGTAGGTTTATTAAGGTTCTACAGCTTTAATTATACTGTATACAATTTTGCTCTAAAATTCATATTAGGGCCGCAGTCTTACAAAAATCAGAATTTGTATCTATCTGTGACTTGATCGAAAGGGTACTTAGCTATGATTCATCAAAATCGGTTAACCAGAAGTAGCAGTTTATTCATGCGATTTTTTACTTTTTTGCAACTTTCTCTTGCCAATGCAAATAATTACCAATATGACCTAACATTACTAATAAAACAATAGAAATAAACAAAAAACTAACCTCAATAAACATAACCTTATTTTAATCATGAGTGAAAAACGCAATATGAAATTCAACCTCAGTTTGGCTTAAACATACGGAAAACCACTCTTTCACGCTAAACTAGGCACTGTAGAGAAAAATGCTCTAAATAAAAGATGTAGAGCTTTTAATTTCCTATAATTGATTATATACGCTTTTGTCATAAAGTGCATACTAAGGCCGAAATCTTAACAAAATCGATTTTTCACACGTTTTCGTGAGGAAAAAACAGAGTAGATGTAAAACAAAAGTAGATGCGATTCAGTGAGCCTGGAATGCTGATAAGCATACATTTTTACTCAGTGAGAAATGCAATGGTTAACCACCTCGCTCCTTGTTTTACTTAGTAAAGCCTCTAGAGGTTCAAACCAGCCTTTCAGCTTCTAGAAACATAACCTATGTATGTAGCTACGGTCATGTTACAGGTTAGCCACTGGATCAGATTTCAAACAAAAAATATGAATTTGTTAAATTAAATTATTTTACTGGACACGGTCGAGTACAGGCGTACCGCTACCTAGTTTTTAACACGGAAATATGAACTAGGTAGATGCTGGCTATTAATGCGTGTAAAAACTTTTAAATAGAGTTATTAACATTTGAAATGGTAGAAACTGGTAAAATAAACATTTACAATCATTTTATTAATATATCTCGGCTAATCTCAGTTAAATTACGCTGTATTCAACCCGTGTTCCGGTCAAAACCGGAACGTCATACCCAATTCAGACCAAGTAACGTTTAGAGTAGATTACGAATGAGTAACGTTTTTGTTGCTATCTCTTGTAGTTTCTGACATCTGGATACGACTGACGGATTTGGAAAATGATTTTAGTGGCAATTTAAAATTGCCACTAAAAAGGAGAATATGAAGTTAAATCCAATGATAATTTAGTTAAAGGCTTGACTACTCATAACGTTCATCCCCTTCTGAAGTAGCAACCCTTATCAACGGCCGTTCATTTATGTACACAAATTTCACCTTTTGCTTCTTCGTCCGCCCTTATCAAAGTAACTACGTTTACCCACCTGATGACTGTTAATTAGAAGGGTAGTACCTATGTTTACAAAGAGGTTAGTTTGTTCCATTTTAGTTGCAGTGAAGCTACTTAATGTATATTGTACAACCTCTTGGCTCTTCTGTGTGGCGCCGCCACTCCTCTTCTAACCCACTCACTCTAGTTGCAATCTCTTTGTTTTACTCACCTAAGCAATTTTCATACGACCTCACAACATACATTTACAAGCCGCACATCAATTCTACTCGACTAATTCATACCGACTTATAATGTACTCTTCATACAACCTTATTTCTAGAAAAATAGTAGCCTATTATTTCGTTGTCAATTATATGTACTACTTCAAACATTTTTACTTTCTCTTGCCTATATGAATATGTAGGAAGGAAAGTATTGTTTTCATGTCGATTTCAAGAAATTCACTCTTTACCGGATGTACACGTTTTCAGACCCCCTGAACCCCAAAAAAAATGTTTTTAGCAATTGCTCTGTGTGTATGTCTGTGTGTGTGTGTGTATACAAAATATCTCAAGAACGGAACATCGTATGAATTTGAAATTTGAAACTTAAGTTACATACCACTACCGGACCCGACACGAACATTGTCATCAAAATCGGTCAACTGGAAGTAGTAAATTAATTGTGTTATTTTTCACTTTATGCGATTTTCTCAAAAACTGGTCCTACGATTTTTTTAAAACCTCCTCATTTACGTAAGTTTTTATGCTCTACAAGATAAGGTAAGCGCCATATTTGCTGAAATTCTTGGTTAGGCTGTTGTCACGTAAAAAAATTGTTTTTTTAAGATTACGGCTTTATTATGCATTTAACCACAAAAATGTATACAGGGTGATTCATGAAGTTCTCCCCCCACTTCTACAGCACATTGTACTAGTAAAAATAATGAAAAAATGTTATATAAACATAGGTCCGAAAACGCTTCGTTAGCGAGTTACAGCTAGCGAAAGTTTCGCCTGGATTTCAGTTCACCAGGTGAAATGAGGTCTTCCTGGAATTGTGGTAAGGTAGATTAAGGGGCAAATTCAATCATTTCTTATGGTTTTTGATCTGATAAATTGAATAAAACAGGTCCCAGATCTGTAAGTTAAATAGTTTTTAAGAAAACCAGTGTCAAATGCAAAAAATGGAGTGAAAAACTTATTTTTTCATCTTTGGGCAAGGATAACTGTGTTATTTCACCAAGAAACAGTTAAAATTTTTCAATAAAACATGTAGAAAATTTTATTCTGAACAAACCGGTGTAAATTAAGTACACAGAAAGCGAATAGATGTTTGATTAAATGAGTTTTTATTCATAAGAGTACAAAGTAAAATTAACCGGAAAAACTAAAATGAAAAAATGTGTTTTTTTCACTCCATTTTTTTGCATTTGACACTGGTTTTCTCAAAAACTATTCGCTTTCTGTGTACTTTATTTACACCGGTTTGTTCAGAATAAAATTTTCTACATTTTTTATTGAAAATTTTTAACTGTTTCTTGGTGAAATAACAAAGTTATTCTTGCCCAAAGATGAAAAAATGTGATTTTCACTCCATTTTTTGCATTTGACACTGGTTTTCTCAAAAACTATTTAACTTACAGTTCTGGGACCTGTTTTATTCAATTTATCAGATCAAAAACCATAAGAAATGATTGAATTCGCCCCTTAATCTACCTTACCACAATTCCAGGAAGACCTCATTTCACCTGGTGAACTGAAATCCAGGCGAAACTTTCGCTAGCTGTAACTCGCTAACGAAGCGTTTTCGGACCTATGTTTATATAACATTTTTTCATTATTTTTACTAGTACAATGTGCTGTAGAAGTGGGGGGAGAACTTCATGAATCACCCTGTATAATTAAAGTTGTAGAGAATTTAAAATTTTACAACTTTTAATTCAAATATTTTTTTGTATAAGGCTTAGTTTAGCGGTAATTAGTAATTTTCTGTTTTTTCTCACAAAAACGTGTGAAAAATCAATTTTTTTAAGATTTCGGCCTTAGTATGCATATAACGACAAAAGTGTTTATAATCAAATTTATAGGAAATTGAACGATCTACAACTTTTATTTTAAACATTTTTCTCTACAAAGCTTAATTTAGCGTGAAAGAGGGATTTTCTGTATACTTAAGCCAAACTAAGGTTGATTTTCCTCTTGTGTCTTTCACTCATGATTAAAATTAGATTATGTTTTTAGAGGTTAGTTTTTTGTTTATTTTCAATGTTATATTACTAATTTTAAGTTTATTGTTAATTATTTGCATTGGCAAGAGGAAGTTGTGTGAGTGAATTTCACACCAGATTTTTTACTTTCTCTTGCCTATATGAATATATAGGAAGGAAAGTATTGTTTTCATGTCGATTTTTCGATATCGAGTTTTCACCGCTTTCAGTTCCCCTGAGCCCAAAAAACATGTTTCTAGCAATTGGTCTTTGTGTGTGTGTGTGTGTGTGAACAGAATATCTCAAGAACAAAACATCGTACGAACTTGAAACTTAAGTTAAGACACCACTACCGGACCCGGCACGAACATTTTAATCAAAATCGGTCAACTAGAAGTAGTAGTTTATTCGTGTAATTTTTCACTTTTTTGTGATTTTCTCAAAAACTGGTCCTACAATTTTATTTAAAATCGCCTGGTTTGTTAAATGTTTTATGCTCTACAAGATAGGGTAGGCGCTATGTTTGCTGCAGTTCTTGGTGAGGCTGTATTCATGAAAAAGTATTGTTTTTTAAGATTGTGGCTTTAATATGCATTTTAGTGCAAATATTTATTTTATAATAGTTGTAGAGAATTTAAAATCTTATAACTTTTATTTGGTAACATTTTTTTGCATAACGCTTAGTTTAGCAGTAATTAGCGATTTTCTGTTTTTCCTCACGAAAACGTGTGAAAAGTCGATTTTTTAAAGATTTCGGCCTTAGAATGCATTTAAGACAAAACTGTATACTACAGTTAATTTTATAGGAAATAAAAAGATCTACAACTTTTGTTTAGAGCAATTTTCTCTTTAGAGCCTAGTTTAGTGTGAAAGAATGATTTTCCGTAATTTTAATCCGAACTGAGTTTGATTTTCATTTTGCGTCTTTTACTAATGAATTAAATTAAGGTATGTTTATTTAGGTTAGTTTTTTGTTTATTTCTAATGTTTTAGTACTAATTTTCGAATTATTGTTATTTATTTGCATTGGAAAGAGAAAGTTGTGTCAGTGTTTCACACCTTTTTGTTTACTTTCTCTTGCCCTATATAAACATATAGGAAGGAAAATATTCTTTTCATGTCGATTTTTCGGAATCGAGCTTTCACCGAATATACTCGTTTTCAAACCCCCTGAACCCAAAAACATGTTTTTTTCGATTGGTACGTGTTTGTGTGTGCGCGCGCGCGTGTGTGTGTGTGTGTGTGTGTGTGAACAGAATATCTCAAGAACGGAACCTCGTGCAAACTTAAAACTTAAGTTAGACACTACTACCGGATCCAACACGAACATTTTCATCAAAATCGGTCAACCGGAAGTAGTAGTTTATTCATGTAATTTTTTCAATTTTTGCGATTTTCTCAAAAATGGGTCGTACGATATTTTTAAAAATCGGCTTATTTACTAAATGTTTTATGTTCTACATGATGGGATAACCGCCATGGCTGCTGAAATTCTTGGAGAGGCTGTTTTCACGTAAAAAAATTGTTTTTTTAAGATTCCGGCCTTAATATGCATTTTAGCGCAAAAGCTTATATCATAAAAGTTGTAGAGAATTAAAAACACTACAACTTTCATTTCAAACTTTTGTTGTATAACGCTTAGTTTAGCGGTAATTAGCGATTTTCTTTTTTATCTCACAAAATGTGTGAAAAATTAATTTATTTTTTAGATTTCAGCCTTAATATGCATTTTACGACATAAGTGTATACAATAAAATTTATAGGAAATTAAATGATCTACAACTTTTATTTAAATCATTTTTCTCTACAGAGCCTAGTTTAGCGTGAAAGAGTGATTTTCCGTATTTTTAGGCCAAACTGAGGTTGATTTTCATTTTGCGTCTTTCACTTATGATTAAAATTAAGTTATGTTTATTGAGGTTAGTTTTTTGTTTATTTTTAATGTTTTTTTACTAGGTTAGGTTTATTGTAAATTATTTGCATTGGCAAGAGAAAGTTGTGTGAGTGTTTCACACAAGATTTTTTCATTTTATTTTGAATTCCAAACCTGATTCAATTCCCAAAAATAGACACTATGTCAAATAGGAAAAATGGACCTTAGCTACACGAATATATTTCTTTTTGGTGAATTTAAGATCCCTTTTATGTTGGATACGTAAAAGAAAAACTAAAAGTTATGGCTCAAAACAAGAAAAAAGTAAAAGGCACTGGAGAATATCCTTCCAAGAAAATAATCAAAACTGGTAACACCACACTTAACAAGAAAACCATTAAAATTCCCAATTTATTTATTTATTTTCAGCAATAAATTCCCAGAACGGAAATAATTTTTAGTTTAGGCATATTTCCAGTAACATTATATTTTATATTCAAATTATTTACACTCAATCTGTTCGTTGCAGGGCTAAAATAAATAGTTCTGTTTCTTATCACATGGTCAGCAAATTAAATGACTAAATCATTTAAGAACAGAAGAGATAGAGGTGTAAAAGACACTAATTAGAGTTATCTCCTCTGAAAGTAATAAACTTTATTATACAGCCAGACCTTGTGGTGAATGAAGTGAAGTTGCCATTTGCAGAGTGGAAAATATGTGCTTTACAAGGGCCCGGCATGCTGATAAGCGTACTTTTCCACTCAGTGAGGAAGGCACTTGTAAACCACCTCACTCCTCGTTTTTCTTAGTAAAACCTCTACAGGTTCAAACCAGCCTTTCGGCTGATGACTTAAACAACATTATATTTTTATTAGTTTTTTTAGTCTGCTTTTATTATCATTACGAATGCAGTTTGTTAAAATAGAAAAAAAATTTGTAATGCGTTTCATTTGTTGTATTATGTTAAAATTACAATAACATTTTCCAATATTTTGTCCGTCCGTGAATTTCTACATTTGACATGATCTCCGAAAATCTGCAACAGGATTTTAACTATTTCATATGTAAATTATTTGAATACATCATTGGATTCAGTACAAAATTTTACATAAGTTACACAAGTTATCTGAGAAAAACAAGAAGAGTAATACAAAAAGAAATATACTAATTGAACAATATTATCACTAAAATATTGATCAAATTTAATTGCGATTTCCCGAAAGCAATTGTGTTTTTTTTACCCTTTAATTATAGGGCAGTAGCCTACTACGGGAGGGGAGAATATACCCTACATGTTGTAATATGTTAAATTTTGTTTTATAGGGACTTTTTTTTTTAATCCGATGCGGCGAGAAAAACTCGTTCACATCCCTCGCGATGGTGAAAATAGTGTTGGACTCAATTGAGGTGTCCCAAGGAGGCCGCATTCGCCTACCAACCAAAAACCCACCGCCTGGCCACTTGATCCGGCATCAACAATGAACCCTCCACCTCCCACGGAACTGTTTCTATAATACTACTAGGAAAATGTAGGGTTAAAAAAAAATTTTCATAGGGCCTACTGTTAGCAGGGCGTGAAAGGGAACGTAGCCTAATTCCCCTCTCGCTGTCACCGACCAACACTTACTCTCTCACTTCCATTTATCTCTTTTATCACAAGCTCAAGAAATTAGTGTGCCTACCTTACCTACTGAGATCGGGGTAGGATTGATTTACTGTGGGAGAGGGCGATCGCGCTGATCTCTATATATCTCCTCCCTCCGCAGTCTCCCGACCACCCTCTCCGCAAACTGAGCGACCAACTTCCAGCTCTCCTCATCCTGCAGCATCACTGCTCCTACTCTCTCTGGAATATAGGCTACTGTGCAACGCTTATCTTCTCAGATGTCTCTATTCTGTCGAGGACAAAATAGGGACATCTTTCAAAAATATGCGAAATGGACTCCTCCTCTTCACTATCGCACAGCCGACATTTTGGTACTTCATGAAGTTTGAACCTAGTCAAATATGCCCCAAAGCAACCCTGTTAGCATCTACGTCAGCTCATCGGTGGTATCACCAAATGTCCTCCTTATCCACACCTCGACTTATAGGGACTTGATTAATGTACTTCTGATGGTAGAACAGTAAGATATTTCTTTAGCCCTGGTAAGTATACGTACCAAGGAATGTTTATTGAAATGAGAATCACGTAATATTTAGTGGTAAGAATGCTTATCAAAACAACTTGTAGCCCTATATAACAGAAAAATGTGTCGAATAACTTATCTTAACTTTATATTAGCATGAATGCTTGCTTTCCCGTAAAAAACTGAAATTTTCTAAGCACTGTACAAAAGTAACAACAAAACAACATGGTAGCTTACACTGGTACGAATCCTTAACACATTCGTGCAACTCACAAAGCAAATGGTCGCTGCGCACCAATTTCAATATGTGGATAGCCTACTTACCAGAGAACATCTACAAAACCATAAAATGCCAATAGGGTTCAACTGCATAGCTTATTCAATTAAAAAAAAAAGGTCGACCTTATTGCCAGTGGTAAGTATAGGCCTACCTACCACAGACCTATAAAGGGTTCAACTTCATTTTTAAAATTCTCTAACTTTTTATAAATAATGATAAAAAAGTAAAAATATGATTGTTTTCAGCATTAATTCTCTGTAAGAAACACTCATAACTTTACTTTTGACTTGGGTGAAGATACGGGACCTTTTACAATGAATGGTCACAAATATTATTGACAGGTAGATCGGTGATAATTTTAGTGCGTTTTACCATTAGAATCGATCGAGAATCAGAGTAAATGAAACACAAATTGACTTGAATAGTGACGTCACATCATGGAAATTAAGCAAAAGGGGTGGAGTCCTTTACAAAGTCAATAAGTGTATTTACAAGGAGAGAGAATGGAGTTGAATTTAAATTGACAGTGTATAATATATGTTGAACAATAAAGGGGTGTCAAATTACGCATTCTCCATTTCAAATTTAAATTAGATTCATTTGTGTGTGTGTGTGTGTGTGTGTTTGTGTTTTATGGAGCGAGAGGTACGTTGAGGTATAAGGAGATTAGTTGTCAAGGGAATCCATACGTATCTGTAGGACTATCACAACAGACCAGATTTGTTTAGTCATGTTATATTTTGACTCGGAATTAGATTCAGTATTCTATTAATTATTAACAGGCTGCTTTGTGAGGATTTAAACAACGAAGGATTTAAGAAACAGATAAGTTGAGATAGTGTTGAGGAAAACACAAGAAACCTGTGTACGTGTAAGTCTTTAGTTGTAACTGGGTGGGTCTTAAGATTATTGACAAAATTTCTTAACCGAAGTCGATCTAATGTAAGCGTATTCCACCCGAGGCAAGCGCCTATAGGTTGTAAACGAAAGTTTTACACTAGTTGACGCGTATCTACAAATATTATATCTCCGCCAGACAATAAATTATCTTACACTACGTTCCATCAAAAAATATCTACTCCCATATAAAATAAATATTATCCTTTAAACTTGTTCCATTACAGTTCCATGTTCAGATTACTTGTAATTATTGTAGTTTCATAAAGCGACTTCTTAATTACATTTTTTAACCATTACATTTAACAAAAAAATACATCAAAACAAATATTTTTCTTACTAGGGAATTAAAGACATTTAGAACAAAAGTTTTTTCCACTTTTTAACAGTTTGGTTGTACTGAAATTAACGCAGTACATGCGCATTGTTGGTTTTTCTCTCTTTACGCCTTGATAAATCCTAAGGAAAACCGTGACTCAAGTACAGTCACTTGAGTCACGAGTTTGCCCTTGTTTGCAACGAGGGGTAAAGAAAAAAAAGCATCAGTGCGCATGCACGACTGTTTTAATTTCAGTACGCCAATCACAACAACTTATGCCATACCCAGAATATATCGCGGAACCTTTTGTAGGTTAACTGTACGAATATAACTGTTTGTTACCGTAAACAGAAATGTCGGTTTCTCGAAAACGTGGTCGAACTATCAGTGCTGAACGAAATTTAATATGCAATATAATAAAATGTTGTTAAGTTGAAGCTAAACAAAAATGCCTATCCGTGCCTCTTAACAAAAGCCGTGAGTGGCTAACTACTGTGATTTTTCTCTTCCCACAATTCGAAAAATAATGAAGGAAATTAAGGACGTGAAGAAGCTATGGTTTAACAGTATTGTTGACACCTGGTAAAAAAAGAAAACGGTTAGGTAGATACTAGAGAGACTGATAATGAAAACGCCGATGACAGCAATAGTAAAGAAGACGAATCATTCGTAATTACAGTAAATCAAACATTTCTATTCATATAATTAAGCTGTAGGCAATACTACAGGTTATATTTATTAGTTATAAGGTTTATAAAGAAAAAATTTTCTCGGAATAAACCACAGCTTACACAATGTATCTAGAAATTGCACGGTAGTGAAATGTACGAGTAGTGTCTCACTGTTGAAGTTGGCAGCACTGCAAATATTTCACTTCCCTTCCTCACAGCCTGTACATACGCAAAAGGTAATCTCGTGACTTAAGTATCTATTCTGTCTTTCTGGAGATTTCGCAAAATAAAACACACTGAGCGAAGACAGTTAAATAGGTAGTGTCTTGATTTTCAGGTTCGGTTCCCATCTATGTTAGCGCTAAGACCTTCGTGTCCATTACATTTTTACTTTCTCTTGCCTATATGAATATATAGGAAGGAAAGTATTGTTTTCATGTCGATTTTAAGAAATCGAGTTTTCACCAGATCTACACGTTTTCAGACCCCCTGAACCCAAAAAACATGTTTTTAGCGATTGGTCTGTGTGTGTGTGTGTGTGTGAACAGTATATCTCAAGTACGGAACATCGTACGAACTTGAAACTTGAAATATAAGTTACATACCACTACCGGACCCGACACGAACATTTTCATTAAAATCGGTCAACCGGAAGTAGTAGTTTATTCGTGTAATTTTTCACTTTTTTGCAGATTTCTTAAAAACTGGTCCTACGATTTTTTTAAAAATCACCTGGTTTACTAAATTTTTTATGCTCTACAAGATAGGGTAGGCACCATGTTTACTGAAATTCTTGGTGTGGCTGTTTTCACGTAAAATAATTGTTTTTTTTACGAATACGTCTTTAATATACATTTTAGCGCAAAAATGTGTATTAAAAGTGGTAGAAAATTTAAAATCCTACAACTTTTATTTTAAACATTTTCTGTATAACGCTTAGTTTGGCGGTAATTAGCGATTTTCTGTTTCTTTCTCACGAAAACGTGTGAAAAATCGATATTTTTAAGATAATCTGGGTTCAGGGGTACCAATTTTGGTACCCCTGAACGTTTGGCGGTAATTAGCGATTTTCTGTTTTTTCCTCACGAAAACGTGTGAAAAATCGATATTTTTAAGATTTCGGCCTTAGTATGCATTATACGACCAAAGTGTATATAATTAAATTTTTAGGAAATTAAAAGATCTACAACTTTTATTTAAAGTATTTTTCTCTACAGACCCTAGTTTAGCGTGAAAGAGTGATTTTCCGTATTTTTAAGCCAAACTGAGGTTCATTTTCATTTTGCGTCATTCACTCATGATTAAAATTAGGTTATGTTTATTGAGGTTAGTTGATTTTTTTATTTCTAATGTTTTAATACTAATGTTAGGTTTTTTGTTACTTATTTGCATTGGCAAGAGAAAGTTATGTAAGTGTTTCACACCACATTTTTACTTTCTCTTGCCTTTATGAATATAATTTATAGGAAGGAAAGCATTGTTTTCATGTCGATTTTTGGAAATCGAGTTTTCACCGGATCTACACGTTTTCAGACCCCCTGAACCCAAAAAACATGTTTTTAGCGATTGGTATGTGTGTGTGTGTCTGTGTGTGTGTGAACAGAATATCTCGAGAACACAACATCGTACGAACTTGAAACTTAAGTTACATACCACTACCGGACCCGACACGAACATTTTCATCAAAATCGGTCAACCGGAAGTAGTAGTTTATTCATGTAATTTTTCACATTTTTGCGATTTTCTCAAAAACAGGTCCTACGATTTTTTTTTCAAATCGAAAAATAAGTTCTACATAAATTATATAAATATAAAAACTGAAAAATATTAAAAATTAACTTCTTAATTTGCCGGTTCGGTGAGAAAACTCAACGAACATAATTTCGGCTTTTTGGGGTTTGCCGTTTGCATGTTGTTTTTTCTTTACACCTTCTAAATGGGTTATTTCGTCAAATTGTTATTTTTAAACAGTTAGTACCCGAAGCGTCACGGGTAATTTTCCAAATTTTAAATCGGGGTTCTACGGGGTCGCTACTCTTATCCAAAAGAAATGAAATTTTTATATTTTTAGAATACAAAAAGTCTTTTGACGGCATGTTGTTTGGCGTAAAAATTACACAAAAATTTGATAACCCGAAAATTTTCAATTAGCACCTGTAGCCTGCGGTCAGGTCAGGCATTTTTTCATCACTCATTTTCAGCTATCACCCTTCTCACCGTCTGCATTACAGTCGGACGTTAAACCAAAAAAAAAAAAAACATGAATCGCTTTGCAACCCCCCCTTAAAATTGAGTAAAAAAATATTTTTCTTGTTTAGTTCAAGATTTTCAGAACTCGAGCTTTTAAACGTTTAATTATCGGGTTGCACACTCACCACAAAATTGAGTAAAAAAATGTTTTTTTTGGCTTAGTTTAAGAAACAAAATTATTTTGACGTAGTGTGCTATACAGAACTACTTTGGCTTGACACAAATCCTACGACTGAAGTCCATCCGGCCCTTTTTGGGGTAGCAGGGCGTAATTTATAACTTCTAAACGGAGCACCGTAGCTTTAAAATGCATACGACCGGTTTTAAGTCCCTGCTGGAGTAATTCAAGAATATGTTGATAAAGGTCCCCTTAGCCTACTCGTTCATTGAGAAACTGAAATAACTAAATTTTAATTATTTTGAACAACTGGGTCTTAACTTACTTATTTCTTATTCTACAAGAACTTTTGTTATGCTACGTGTTTGTCATAATATCGTCGTCATTGGCTAAATTCTCGGGTTGCACCCCACTCCAAAAGTAGGTAACAATATCTTTTTTGTCGTTTAGTTCGGAATGAAAAATGTTTTTGACTTAAGTTTATTATAGAACGAAGTTGGCGTTACACAACGTCATTCGATTGAAGTTCATCAGGCCCATTTTGGAATGGGGGAGAGACCGAACAAAAATATATGATAAGTCAACCTAGTACCAAGAGCGCAACCGTGAATAAAAGCTGTTTTTTGCTCTCCCAAATAATCCAGACAAAGCACATTCGAAACCCATCAGACCGATTTTTGCGGGGTGACCCGGAAATTTTGAAAAACTTCGGGTACCTAAAGAGAGAGAAAATCAACAGCATTGTTATTGTCGGCAGTCCCCTGTAACCAAACTCCCAATTAATATTTTTCATGTTACCCTACCAAATACCGGGAAACCCGCAAAAATAGTGAAATTTTAGTATTTTTTCATTACATAGAGAAATGTGGGCGGATAACTGCAGAGCTCATTCACCTAACCCCCTTTTGGCGGCCGAACTTCACTCTATGACAAAGTGTGGGCGCGCAGCGCCCGTACGTTTATGGTTCTGATCCGCTTATGTATTTGATCCACCTACCACTGTGATGCGAGACACGGAAGCGGCGCGAAGCGCCGCTGGAGTGGTGAGTGTATATAGTTAAAGTTGTAGAGAATTTAAAATCCTACAACTTTTATTTCAAACATTTTTTAGTATATCAATTAATTTAACGGTAATTAGCGATTTTCTGTTTTTTGCTCACGAAAAGTGTGAAAAATCAATTTTTTAAAGATTTCGGCCTTAGTATGCATTTTACGACAAAAGTGTCTTTGATCAAATTTACAGGAAATTAAAAGATCTACAATTTTTATTTAGAGCATTTTTTTCCACAGAGCCTAGTTTAGCGTGAAAGAGTGATTTCCGTATTTTTAAGTCTAACAGGTTGATTTTCATTTTTTTAATGTTTTATTACTAGTGTTAGGTTATATTGATAATTATTTGCATTGGCAAGAAAGAGTTGTGTGAGTGTTTCAGACCAGATATTTTTGTTTCAGGGTGTCTGAATACATTTCGATGAATACTCGATTTTAAAAAATTGACATGAAAACAATACCTTCTTTCCTATATAGGTAAAAGAAAGTAAAAATTTTGTTTTTTGAAAAAAATGTTATGAAATATTGTTTAAAACTATACGCTAGTTCTTTAGTTTTTATTAACATAGAGATTAAAATTCACGTAGAATGTTTTTCGCATAGTGTGAATGGTAGAATTTATTGAACCGTTTCATTAGTATGCAACGGCCATTAGTTTATGACACTAGAATTTATGGGAGGCCACACTATTTATGCATAACTTTACAGGAATTAATCACTGTAATAAATCACTGTGCTTACTTCGTACTCTTCATCTAGTACCTATTTAAAAATTAGTTTTCTTTAATAAAACCGCGTGATTCGTTTTTGATATTAATTTCTATAATCTATTTATATTTTCATTCTTAACAATTGGTTTACATTGTTATGAGGAGTAACAACATTTAAAAAAAAGTTGGTGTGAAACACTCACACGACATTCTCTTGCCAATTCAAGTAATAAAAATATAACCTATATTAATTGATAATGAGTAAAGAATGTAAATAATGAAAACATAACCTAATTTTAATCATAAGTGAATGACGCTAAATGAAAATCAAACCCTGTTCGACTTGAGAGAAAACGGAAAGTTACTAACTGACGCTAAACTAGGTGCAAGGTCTTGTCAAACAGACACGGACGGCCGCCCTTGTCCGCGCGGACCCTGTGTTAGACATTGTTGCATCATCCTAGTCAAATAGACAGCGGCCTACGCCGCGTAACAATCTATTCCGCGGCGGACTGTTGGGAGATTGTATTTTTCTACAGAGTCCGCGACGGACAGGATGGCCGATGAAGAGGAAAAATTAATTTTGAACTTGTTAGGGAGCACCCACATTTATATGATGTGCAACACAATGATTACAAAAACTTGGTTAAGAAAGCACAATCATGGAGAGAAATAGCTGAGAAACTTCAACAAACCAGTAGTACTAAACAAAAATTTTATTATTATTTTGTTATTACAGTATTTATAACAAAAAATTAGTTTTATGTTTTTACTGTCGACGTGACTGACAGCATAACTGTACATTGAAAGTGTATCAATCTACAATTAGTCATTGACTTATTAATTAATTATTAACATTATTCATTGACTCAAATAGTTGAAGTAATTAACAAATTTGTCTCGTACAGGGATATCTGTTCCTGGTAGTGACTTTGGAGGTAGTATAATTTTGTTATTTACGAACTCACGATAGAAAGTGGAATTTTCGAAGATACTACTATCATTATGTCACCCATAACTACTTATCAACAATAATGAAATTATAGTTGGGATAAACGAAAATACATGAAAATCGAAAAGAATTCAATTCATTGCAAAGTCGGAGAAATGCCTACCTCCTCTTTTTTGCAATTAATTTCGTGCACCCATTTTCTTTTTTGTTTCAACCATCTCAAAGCCAACAAAAGAAATAATTCTTCTTCGTCTGAGGAACTGCTAGACAATATAAATTCAAGTTTCAAAGTTGGAAAAATAACAAATTATAAATTCGCCACGACTCGTTCACGTTTTCTTTACAACTGTTCTGTTCCGTTCTGATTTGTACGCGTTAAGTTAGGCTCTCTCAGTCCCCAGCGGACTGCACGCGGACCGTCCGCGTTCTGTTTGACAAGACCTTAAGAAAAAGATCATGAAAAAAGTTGTCAGTTTTATATTTTCTAAAACTTTGATTTAATAAGCCTACATGTTTGTAGGCCTATTGTAGCCAGAATTAATTTCGAAGTTCCAGTTTTGGCGGAAAATGGCCCAAAACCGGAAATCAAAGACAGAAACTACACGAGATGGCAAAAAAAATCTGGTTTTCGGATTTGTAATCTACACAAGAAGTTAGTGGGCCTGGATTTAATTTTGACCAGAAGTGATTCCAAACCGGAAATCAAGAAATCAAAGTCAAAAACTTCAAGAGATAGCCACAAACGGTTTTCGGATTCGTAATCTACACAAAAAGTTAGTAAACCTGGACTGGATTTGAAGTTCCGGTTTTGACCAGAAGTTGCCAAAAATCGGAAATGAGAAATCAAAGTCGGAATTGGGAAACAAAAATAGTGTCACCAGAATCCAGTTAAGGAGAAGATTCAGAAATTTTTAATTGTTTTTGCATAAGTCAAAGGGAGATCTTTTTAAAAATTACGACCAGCGACGAGTCGCGTCGTCTGATGAAAGTGATTTTTACTTTCTCTTGCCTATATGAATATATAGGAAGGAAAGTATTGTTTTCATGTCGATTTTTCGAAATCGAGTTTTCACCGGATCTACACGTTTTCAGACCCACTGAACCCAAAAAAAATGTTTTCAGCGATTGGTCTGTGTGTGAGTCTGTCAGTGTGTGTGTGTGTGTGTGTGTGTGCACGCGCGCGCGCGAACAGAATATCTCACGAACGGAACATCGTACGAACTTAAAACTTAAGCTACATACCACTACCGGACCAGACGAGAAAATTTTCATCAAAATCGGTCGACTGGAAGTAGTAGTTTATTCGTGTAATTTTTCACTTTTTTGCGACTTTCTCAAAAACTGATCTTACGATTATTTTAAAAATCACCACGTTTACAAAGTTTGTTATGCTCTACAAAATAGGATAAGCGCTATGTTTGCTGAAATTCTTGGAGAGGCTGTTTTCAGGTAATAAAGTATTTTTTTTAAGATTACGGCTTTAATATGCATTTTAACGCAAAATATTATATAGAAAAAATGTAGAGAATTTAAAATCCTACAACTTTTATTTCAAACATTTTTTTGTACAACGCTTAGATTAGCGGTAATTAGCGATTTTTTGTTTTTTTCTCACGAAAACGTGTGAAAAATTGATTTTCTTAAGATTTCGGCCTTAGTATGCATTTTACGACAAAAGTGTATATAATTAAATTTAATGATCTACAACTTTTATTTAGGGAATTTTTTTCTGCAGAGACTAGTTCAGCGTGAATGAGTGATTTTCCGTATTTTTAAGCCACACTGAGGTCGATTTTAATTTTGCGACTTTCACTCATGATTGAAATTAGGTTACGTTTATTGAGGTTAGCTTTTTGTTTATTTCTAATGTTTTTATTACCAACGGTTAGGTTTATTGTTAATTATTTGCATTGGCAAGAGAAAGTTGTGTGAGTGTTTCACACCAGATTTTTATAAATGGGTTAACTATTGTGAAATATCTTTTTGGGTTTTACGTTAGGTGCATTGACTTTTTAGCAAGTGTAAGACGTGTGGGTGAGGTGGTTTAGCGAGGCTTGTGTGTAAGAAGTGTCAGTATATGTTGCACATAGGCCCCAGTGTTCGGTGGGTAACCCTATACTAATATATATGCTAATTTGTGTTTGTCGGAGTTATCTGGCGCGGTTGGAAGAGGTTTGCGTGTCTGTTACAGTCAGTCACATCCCAAATGGAATTCAAAACGATCTCCTACCTGAGTGTGTATATATCTGACAGTTGTCTCTTCTAACCCCATTATATGATTCTTCATGTATACCGCCCGAAGGGAGGGTTTCTAATGAATCACATATCCCTTCTTCAACCTTACCGTCTGATTTTATGTAATATAAAGATCTGGTGTGAAACACTCACAAAACTTTCTCTTGCCATTGCACATAATGACCAATATAACCTAACATTAGTAATAAAACATTAGAAATAACCTCAAAAAACATAACCTTATTTTAATCATGAGTGAAGGACGCAAAATGAAAATGAAATTCACCTCAGTTTGGCTTAAAAATACGGAAAATCACTCTTTCACGCTAAACTAGGCACTGTACAAACAAAATGAAAGTTGTAGATCTTTTAACTTCCTATAAATTTTATTTCATACTCTTGTCGGAAAATGCTTACTAAGGCCGAAATCTTAAAAGAAGAGATTTTTCACACGTTTTCGTGAGAAAAAAAAAACAGAAAATCGCTAATTACCACTAAACTAAGCGTTATACAAAAAAAAATGTTTGAAATAAACGTTGTAGAATTTTAAATTCTCTACAACTTTATATACAATTTTGCGCTAAAATGCATATTAACGCCACAATGTTAAAAAAAAACAATTTTTACGTGAAAAACGCCTCACCGAGAATTTTAGCAAACATGGCGCCTACCCTGTCTTGTAGAGCACAAAAAATTCAGTAAACCAGACGATTTAAAAAAAAATCGTAGCACGAGTTTTTGAGAAAATCAGAAAAAAGTGAAAAATTACACGAATAAACTTCTACATCCGGTTAACCGATTTTAATTAAAATTTTTGTTTCAGGTCCGGTAGTGGTATGTAACTTAAGTTTCAAGTTTCAAGTTCGTACGATGTTCCGTTCTTGAGATATTTTGTTCACACACACGCGCGCGCGCGCGCACTCACACACACGCACGCGCGCACGCACACACACGCACGCGCGCACACACTCACACAGACCATTCGCTAAAAACTTGTTTTTTGGGTTCAGGGGGTCTGAAAACGTGTAGATCCGGTGAAAACTCGATTTGTTAAAATCGACATGAAAACAATACTTTCCTTACTATATATTCATATAGGCAAGAGAAAGTAAAAATCTTACGATACACTCACACGACTTTCTCTTGCCAATGAAGATAATTAACATTATTTACTAACAGATTCTTTCAATGCATCCTACAAACCTTTTAACTTATAAATTACAATATAAATGATTATTTCACGAATGGATAGAAATGCAATTTTGAATTTTAAATTTTTTATATACACTGAAAAAGTTGGTAGGCCTACCATCAAAACGATAGTTAGTTATTAAACGTAAAAACTAAATAGCAATCAAAGTAGAGGTAAAGCAACCACAAGAAGAGTTGTGGCTGGATTCTTCATAAAAATAAAATGAAATACAAGAGTAACGAAATACTCAAAATAATAACAAAAATCTGGTATGAAACACTCACACAACTTTTTCTTGCCAATGCAAATAATTTAAACAATATAACCTAACATTAGTAATAAAACATAAGGAATAAACAAAAAACTAACCTCAATAAACATAACCTAATTTTAATCATATATGAAAGACGCAAAATGAAAATCAACCTCAGTTAGGCTAAAAAATACGGAAAATCACTCTTTCACACTAAACTAGGCTCTGTAAAGAAAAATGCTTATATAAAAGTTGTAGATCTTTTAAATTCCTATAATATATGATTATATAAACTTTTGTCGTAAAATGCATACTAAGGCCGAAATCTTAAAAATATAGATTTTTCACACGTTTTCGTGAGAAAAAAAAACAGAAAATTGCTAATTGCCGCTAAACTAAGCGTTATAGAAAAAAATGTTTGCAATAAAAGTTGTAGAATTTTAAATTCTCTACAACTTTAATTATATATTAAACTTTAATTAACTTTAATTGTATATTTTGCGGTAAAATGCATAATAAAGCCGCAATCGTAAAAAACAACTTTTTTACGTGAAATCAGTCTCACCAAGAATTTCAGCAAACATGGCGCCTCCGCTATCTTGTAGAGCATAAAAAATTAAGTAAACGAAGCAATTTAAAAAAAAAATCGTATGACGAGTTTTTGAGAAAATCGGAATAAAGTGAAAAATTACACGAATAAACTTCTACTTCCGGTTGGCCGATTTTAATTAAAATGTTCGTGTCGGGTCCGGTAGTGGTATGTAACTTAACTATCAAGTTTCAAGTTTGTACGATGTTACGTTCTTGACATAGTCTATTTTGTAAAAACACAGACACACACACTGACCAATCGTTAAAAACATGTTTTTTTTGGGTTCGGGGGTCTGAAAACGTGTAGATCCGGTGAAAACTCGATTTCTTAAAATCGACATGAAAACAATTATTTCCTTCCTGTATATTCATTCATATAGGCAAGAGAAAGTAAAAATAGAACGAAATAGGCCTACTCATATATTAATGATATATATTAATGATGATATAATTGCTGCGGGTATATTTTAATAACATAATTTAAAATCGTATTTTTAAACCTATTTTTCCAGTTTTTATCGTTAAAAATTACATATGAAATATCCACAAAATGTAATAAAATAATATGCTAGAGGGTGGAATAAGAGAAAAGATCATAAAAATCTGGTGTGAAACACTCACACAACTTTCTCTTGCCAATTCAAATAATGACCAATATAACCTAACATTAGTAATAAACAAAAAACTAAACTCAAAAAACATAACCTTATTTTAATCATGAGTGAAAGACACAAAATGAAAATCGACCTGTTTGTCTTAAAAATACGGAAAATCACTCTTTCACGCTAAACTAGGCTCTGTAGAGAAAAATTCTTTGAATAAAGGTTGTAGATCTTTTAATTTTCTAAAAATTCGATTAAATAAACTTTTGTCGTAAAATGCATACTAAGGCCGAAATCCTAAAAAATCGATTTTCCATACGTTTTCGTGAGAAAAAACAGAAAATCGCTGATTACCGCTAAACTAAGCGTTATAAAACAAATGTATGAAATAAAAGTTATAGTATTTTAAATTTTCTACAACTTTTATTATATACATTTTTGCTGTAAAATGCATATTAAAGCCGCCATCTTGAAAAAACAAATTTTTTACGTGAAAACAGCCTGACCAAGAATTTCGGAAACATGGCGCCTACCCTATCTTGTAGAGTATAAAAAATTAAGTAAATATGGCGATTTTAAAAAAAATCATAGAACCAGTTTTTGAAAAAATCGCAAAAAAGTAAAAAATTACACTAATAAACTACTACTTCCGGTTGACCGATTTTGATAAAAATGTTCGTGTCGGGTCCGGTAGTGGTATGTAACTTAAGTTTCAAGTTTCGAGTTCGTACGATGTTCCGTTCTTGAGATATTTTGTATACACACACACACACGCACACACATACACACACACACACACACACACACACACACACACACACATAGACACAACACACACACAGACCAATTGCTAAAAACATGTTTTTTGGGTTCAGGGGGTCTCAAAACGTAGACTATAGATCCGGTGAAAACTCGATTTCGAAAAATCGACATGGAAACAATACTTTCCTTCCTATACATTCATAACGGCGAGAGAAAGTAAAAAGAGGTTTAAAAACTACGCTTAACCCGTTATAGGTGTTTGGTAAGTATACTTACCACTGGCTATAAGGTTGATTTTTTTAAAGAATAAGCTGTGCAGTTGAACCCTATTGGCATTTTATGGTTTTATAGATATTCTCTGGTAAGTAGGCTATCCTCGTTTTGAAATTAGCGCGCAGCGACCATTTGCTTCATGAGTTACACGAATGTGGTAAGGATTCATACCAGCTTACCCAACAGTGTGTTTTGTCGTTACTTTTGAACAGTGCTTAGAAAATTTGGTTTTGTCACGGGACAGCAAGCATTCATGCTAATATAAAGATTAGATAAGTTTATTAGATTAGACAACACATTTTTACTTTCTCTTGCCTATATGAATTTATAGGAAAAAAGTATTGTTTCCATGTCGATTTTAACAAATCGAGTTTTCACCGGATCTACACGTTTTCAGACCACCTGAACCCAAAAAACAAGTTTTTAGCGATTGGTCTGTGTGTCTGTATACAAAATATCTTAAGAACGGAACATCGTACGAACTTGAAACTTAAGTTACATACCACTACCGGACCCGACACGTGCATTTCCATCAAAATCGGTCAACCGGGAGTAGTAGTTTATTCGTGTAATTCTTCACTTTTTTGCGATTTTCTCAAAAACTGGTCCTACAATTTTTTTTCAAATCGCCTGGTTTACTCAATTTTTTATTCTCTACAAGATAGGGTGGGCGACATGTTTGCTGAAATTCTTGGCGAGGCTGTTTTCACGTAAAGAAATTGGTTTTTAACATTGCGGCTTTATTATGCATTTACCGCAAAAATGTATATCATTAACGTTGTAGAGTATTTAAAATACTACAACCTGTAACATTTATTTTTCAATGTTACAAATTTTAATTTTTAAATTAATTTCCTTACATTGTTCTAATATTATTAATTTTCGTTATCTGCTATTAATTGTTTAATTAGTTATCTCTTAATTGATTTGGTATTTTAGGCTTTAGCTTACCGTTCGCTGTCATCTGATTTTTCTGCCGTAACTTGTTTTTCTTTCATGTTTCCCTTGTTGGAGGGGGCCGGTGACGTCAGGCCCGAGTTTTCCTTTTTGGTAAATTTTGCGTGCCTCGCCCTTCTTGCTGCAATAGGTCATGACGACGGACGCGTTTTGTCTTTGTGCCGTTCATGTGTGTTTTTAGTCTTTTCGGGGTGCTGTTATGCTGCCGCTTTTATGACCTTTTTGCTTTCCCGTGTTACGGTAAGTCTGTCTCCTTTTTTTTTGTAGTTAAAATCCCATTGAAGCCGAAAATGCTTAATTTAAAATTTTGTGAATTTTGTAAACCCTTTGGGTATTTTAAATTTTCTTAAATCTTTTATAAATTTCTTTTCACGATCTTCTGCGTCTCTGGGCTTTTAGCTACCTTTTTTGGTGTTTTTGGGGTTGCCCCTTTACCTTACTAAGTCGTGGTTTTTCTGCTCTTTGCAGGGACCCGGTGTTGGGCTGATTTTACCCAGTGTGGGGCTGGTTTTACCTAATTTGGGACTCAATAAAAACTAATTTTGGATGAAGCTTATTCATGTCCTAACCAAGGCAAAATTGCTCAAGAATTATTAATATTTGTTTGGGGCAAGTGGCACCCGACGCCTGAAATGCATTTCGCCATCCGAAAATTTGCTGACGGCATTACATTTCGTCTTTCCTACAATTAGTCTTGAAGCCTCCGCAACATAAATTTTTTTAATATAAATTTTCATTTATTACCTCGTTTTATATGATAAAATGTTTGTCGGACGTTACCGCTTAAGTATGCTGGCAAACATGTTGCAGTGCGGAGTTAACCAGTTTTTTATTTGTAATTTTTAAAAAAAAAAAAAATAATAATCTTTTCTACTTAAATTTTTTTAATATATCTCTATAAAAAAAAAATCAAATCACTTTAATTTTGATCTGTATTTAATAAATATTTTTTTTTAAAATGGCTTTATATAAAAAGGGGTATACTAAAAATTTAATTCTTAATGATAAAATAATTAATTTCATTTGTATCTAATTTATCTTTCTTTAAAACGAATCAATTTACGATTCCTTATTAAATTATGTATTGTTCTACTTAATCAACTATTATGTAAAAAGGCCTATTCTTATTGAAAATTTTAATTATTAATATTTCTCGGTAATTATATTTATTATTTATAATCTACCTTTTTATAATTTTTTTAACCTGGATCCAGTAAATTGTATGCACTATTACATATATATATATATATATATATATATATATATATATATATATATATATATATAACTATATTTTTTAGTATTTTTGTTTTTTTTAGATTTAGATGGTTATTATCATTAAAATCATTTGTGCGCTAATCTGGCCTTTTGTAAAAATTAAGAATTAGTTGGTTATCCCAATTTTGTTAATTAATTATTTAAATTTTATTAAAATATTCTTGATAATTTTTTTTTTTTCTTGTTTATTTAAAATCACACCACTGCAGTCCCTCCTGTTGGAGTTTTTTTTGTTTCCCCCATTGCCAATTTTGTTTTGTGGTCATTTTAAATTCACCCGAACAAAAGGGGTTACAAACCTTCATCTCAAACATTTTTTTGTATAACGCTTAGTTTAGCGGTAATTAGCAATTTTCTGTTTTTTCTCACGAAAACGTGTGAAAATTTTTTTTTTAACATTTCGGCTTTAGTATGCATTTTATGACAAAAGTGTACATAATAAAATTTATAGGAAATAAAAAGATCTACAACTTTTATTTTCAGCATTTTTTTGTACAGTGCCTAGTTTAGCGTGAAAGAGCGATTTTCTGTATTTGTACTATGCCAAACTGAGGTCGATTTTAATTTTGCGTCTTTCACTCATGATTAAAATAAGGGTAGGTTTTTTTAGTCATTAATTTCATTGGCAAGAGAAAGTCGTGTGAGTGTTTCACACCAGATTTTTCTGTTACAAATTGCTACAAATTGTTTTAATAAACATTCTTACCACTAAACATTATGTGATTCCCATTTCAATAAACTTTTTGGTATTGTATACTTACCAGGGCTTGATATAAGAAAAAAGAAATGTCTTACTGTTCTGGGGCACTAGAAATACATTTATTATTCAAGTTCCTGTAGAACAAAATTGAACATTTTACAACATGTAGGCCTATATTGTGACAATATCGAAGACGAATATGGTTCAAGAAATTTCTAGTACTTCATTCATAAAATGTTAAGAAGTAAATAATAGAGTGAAAAAGTTATTTTTTTTGCGCTCTGGAGACTCCAGGAGGAGTATAGGACATGTCGTCAGATATAACACCTGAAATACATATAAGAAACACACAATGTATCACTACTATCAAGAAAGAAATTCTTGTACGCTATAAAAAGTTTCACCGATCAAGTAATTTTTCAGATTTTTTTAAAGGAATTCAAATCCTCACAACATGTTAAAAATTGGGGTAATTTATTTATGAATTTTCTCCCTGCATAAGTAGGGTTTTGTTTAAACAATTTTGTGGAGTGATTAGCCACATAATAATCATTCCTGTTTCTCGTGTTATGATTGTGAACATTGAAGTCCTGCATAAAATTATTTTGCCTAACATACATAATCTCCTCAAAAACGTAGAGAGAGGGAACTGTAAGCAATTTAAGCTCCTTAAATAGTGGCCTGCATGAGGTTAGCTGGTTAGCTTCCACCATACACCTAATAGCTTTCTTTTGAATTTTAAAAACCCTATTAATATTACCCATTCTAGAACTACCCCATACTAGGATACCATGACGGATATGAGACAGAATGAGGCCATGATAAGCTGCCGTTAGTAATTTTTTATCATTCAATCTGGCAATTTGTTTTAGTGCAAATACCCTAGATGATATTTTACTACAAACTTGATTGGTATAGAAGTCCCAAGACAAAGATCTATCTAGAGATACTCCCAGGAACTTCACTGTTTCTACATGCTCTAAACTATTATTATGAATAAATACATCCACTTCTCCACTTTCTTTAACGTTATGTTTATTTTTAAACTGCAAGTACTGACACTTTTTCCCATTAACTGTTAATAACATTTGAGTTGAAGTAATAATAGGGCTAGCTATAAAAGGTTATTTAAAAGGACTGCGCTATTGTGTATGATAAAAGGTCTTGGTTGTACAACTATTTATGAAGGGTCGGTTGATTACCTGTTTACACAGGTACATTAAATAAGACTTCTCTAGAAAAGACTTTTATATTGAATTTCTGTGTCTTTCGGGAAGATTCTTTTTTGATTCACTATATAAAGAGACCCCCGAGCGCGGTCAGTTAGTTAGTATCCGTTTGATTTCTGACTAGTGTTTATTGTGTGCTAACACAATAGGTATCAGGTTAACAATTCCGAGGTATTGTTATACTATCTTTTTGTGTATGTGCTTTGTGTATAATTATTGTAAGTAGTACTAAGTAAATTATTTAAGTTATTTATTGTGTTACTCCATTATAATTAGTTTATTATTTATTTGAAGTAAATTACTAAGTTATTTATTGTATTACTTCATTATAATTAGTTTATTATTTATTTTAAGTAAATTACTAAGTTATTTATTGTATTACTTCATTATAATTAGTTTGTTATTTATTTTAAGTAAATTACTAAGTTATTTATTGTATTACTTCATTATAATTGGTTGTTTATTTATTTTAAGTAAATTACTAAGTTATTTATTGTATTACTTCATTATAATTAGTTTATTATTTATTGTAAGTAAATTACTAAGTTATTTATTGTATTACTTCATTATAATTAGTTTATTATTTATTTTAAGTAAATTACTAAGTTATTTATTGTATTACTTCATTATAGTTAGTTTATTATTTATTTTAAGTAAATTACTAAGTTATTTATTGTATTACTTCATTATAATTAGTTTATTATTTATTCTTTAAATCTTTTAGTTGTAATAAATATTTGTAATTGTAAACTTTAGTGTATTAATTATTTAATTACCTAGATCCCGAAACGGACCTTAGCGATAAGTGTCACAATACATTACATCACTCCCCATTCGCTTTGTACTGTATTTACAATAAAAGAGTGTCACTATAAAATATAAAAAATGTATCCATTAGTTTTATGAATAGTGTATAAGAATAGTTGAGGGACGGGTGGATGTAGTAGGCCTATATGCAACCTGATCCATTCGAAGCCTCCACGCGCCACATCAAATGCAGCCTATACTTATAACATACATACTCGTAGTATATATAAAAATTTTAGTAATATAAAATAGTAACACTCACGTGTAGTATCGTATTTGATGCCATTAAGTTCTTCGAAACATGGTAACGATGTTCTGACACCAGGTAGGGTGGGTGGCCAACAAAGTAATGCATCCCAACTGCGCGGACATTTTGTTGGCGAAGATGGCAGATATTCTGACTGATGCATTTCCTGATGGATGAGTAAAAGGCATTCCAATTCCTGAAACATTAATGCAAAACTATAAAATAATACAACTTTTATTATATACATAAATATACATATACGAAAATGCATATTAAAGTCGCAATCTTAAAAAACTATTTGTTTACGAGAAAACAGCCTCACCAAGAATTTCAGCAATTATGGCGCCTACCCTATCTTGTAGAGCATAAAAAATTTTTGTAAACCAGGCGATTTTAAAAATAATCGTAGGACCAGTTTTTGAGAAAATCGCAAAAAAGTGAAAAATTACACGAATAAACTACTACTTCCGGTTGACCGATTTTGATGAAAATGTTCTTGTCGGGTCCAGTAGTGGTATTTAACTTAAGTTTCAAGTTCGTATGATGTTCCGTTCTTGAGATATTCTGTTTACACATACACACACACACACACACACACACACACACACACACACACACACATCAATCGCTAAAAACATGGTTTTGGGTTCATCGTGATAATTTGCCTCCTCACACCGGTTTCATAACCAAAAAAATGACTTTAGATTTTCGTTGGGAGCATTTTGATTATTCTTCGTACAGCCCTGACCTTGAACCCAGCCTAACATTTTTCTTACATTTGAAAGAGTGGCTTGGTGGACAATGCTTTGAAAACTATGATAAACTCAAGAATGCCATTGTTAACCCATTGACCTACAAATTGTTTTGTACTGTTGGTGGCCTTACTACAATTGGATTTAATTTTGCATAAAATGACACTATATTGTAAATAGTCAATAACTATTTTTTTTTTAACCAATTCTCTTAAATGGTTTTTCATTTTTTAAGAATTTAATAACCATTTAGACCATAAAATTACTTTTATTGTCTTTGAAATAAGTTTTTTCTACAAATTTTTAAACAATTCTTTTTCTTGTAAATAAAATTCTTTTAAGTTTTTTTTTTAATTGTAACTTATGTCGCCGACCGGGGCCGACGACACGTTGTTTCTAAAATTGGTGGCCCTGAAAAGGGCCGTTGTTGGAAGCGGAACCCAAAGAGGACGGCTCGGCTACCGGGTTCAGGCCTAGCCTTCCCTCAGCGGCAGTTGGGTCCCCACTGCAGCGTGGCAGTGGTGGCCCCCAGAGCCCCGCAGTGCAGGGTTGGCGTAGGCCATCTGCCGATTGCGCGGCCGAGGCGGCTCTCTCCGGGCCGGCGAAGGCTGACCGGTGCAGGAATGTAGTGTCCGCCACCGGTAGCCTAGACCAGGGATGGTGCGTCTGGTCTCGGCTGGGCTCGTCTTCTTCAGTCGAGAGCTCTTCTTTCTTCTTCTTGTCCGGTTGAGAGTTCAGTGAAGAGTGACACTTGTGGGCGAGGGACCTCTATTAAATACCTCTCCGTCGAGTCAACAAGGTGGTGGGGAGCAGCTGTAGGCTCTCGGCGTCAGGCAGGTAGTGGGACCGTCTTCAGGCGCTATGTTGGTAGGGGGAGTCGGCGACACTTAGAAATTTATAATTTTCTATAAAAAAATTATAAAAGGGCCATCTAGAGAATTTTTTTTCTACAAAACTATTTCAAATTTTTAAAAATTGGTTCATATAAAGAAAAGTTATATCTTATTTTCTAATCACCGGTCATTGCCGTTTTCACTTATTTACGCATCAATATCCTGTCGGTAATGAAATTAATATTATTGTTAACATGCAGAGAATTTATTTAATAGTTAAACATATTGAACTAATAGTATTGAATATTATAACTTGATATAAAACACCAAAAAATACGATAAATAGCTTAAAATTTCGTAACAAACACGCATTTACAGAACGTTAACAAACGCCATTTTTCAACACATGGTAGACTATAAGTTATTTTGATCACTTGCACGCACTCTATCTTTTATATTTTATGTAAATAAAGCAAAAATTATGTAGTTTTCGTTAGTGCTGCTACATCAAGAATTTTTTAAAAACTACGTACACAGGACTAAATAAAGTACGAGGACGTTGAATCGCCGTCATTGTATACAACGACACAAATGTGGTGGACGGCGTTTCGCCGTCATTACATGCCAATGGGTTAACCGGTTCAATTTCCAGGTGGCAAACTTCTACGCAGATGGTTTAAAGAAACTGGTGCAGTTTTACGAAAGTTTCTAGAACGGAATGGGCGAATACGTGAAAAGTACGGTAGGAATGTAGTAACCAAAACTGTCAATAAAAACCTTTTCTTACGAGCTAAGTTTTACTTTCTCCTGCCCTACATGAATATATAGGAATGAAAGTATTGTGACAATATCGAAGAAGAGCATGGTTCGCGAAATTTCTAGTACTTCATTCATAAAATGGTAAAGAGTAAAAATAATAGGGTGAAAAAGTAACAATAGGGTTAGGTATAAAAGGATACCTATTTATTTATTCTTTGTTCGCGTCTTTGTTGTACAACTATTTGTGAAAGTGTCGGTTGATTACCTTTAACACCTTTTATTCTATTGTTGACTTGTTTACAATAGTTAAGATTTTTCCAGTAAAAAGGGTTTTTTGTACTTTATTATTTGTATGGAATTTCTCTGATTTTCTGGAATTATCTTTTTGATCTACTTATTTAAAGAGCCCCCGAGGCGATCAGTGAGTTAGTATTCGTTGATCTTTGACAAGTGTTTATTTGGGTGAGCTATCGGTACGATTGGATCAGGTCAACGTACTTGGCCATTGTGTTGGTCAACTAATATTATTCAGTTTCTATGTGTATGTGCATTCTATATAATTGCTGTAAGTAGTATTAAGTAAATTTTTAAGTTATTTATTGTGTTACTTCATTCAGTTTATTATATTTTTTTTATAAATCTTTTAGTTGTAATAAATACTTGTAATTGTAAACTTTGGTGTATTATTTATTTAATCACCTAGATCCCGAAACGGACCTTAGCGATAAGTGTCACAGTATTATTTTCATGTCGATTTTTCGAAATCATTACCATAGAGATACCATTAGAGGACCCGACACGAACATTTTCATCAAAATCGGTCAACCCAAAGTAATAGCTAATTCGTGTAATTTTTAATTTTTTTGGGATTTTTTCAAAAAACGGCTCCTATGATTTAAAAAAAACGCCTCATTTACTACATTGTTTATTCTCTACAAATTAGGGACATGAAGTACAGCCATCTTCAGTCTGCTGAAATTCTTGGGGAGGCTTTGCTCTCGTAGAAAAACTTGGTTTTAGTACGCATTTTACGACAAAAGTGTATATATATCATATATAAGTGTATATAAGTGCATATATAAAGTGTACTATATCAAATTTATAGGAAATTAAAAAACCTATACTTTTATTTTAAGTATTTTTCTCAATAGAGCCTAGTATAGCGTGAAAGAGTAATTTTTCTCGTATTATTGAGTCACACTGAGGTTGGTTTTCATTTTACCTAATTCACTCATGATTGAAATTAGGTTGTTTTTCAGTTTTTTATAGTCACATCAACAGCTTGATAATAATTAGTGACTACGATGAGTTAAGAAACTGTTATGGTGGGTTTTGTCACGCAATTTTTAGTCCATAGTCGGGAATGGAACCAGCTTAGTAAGCTAGCGTGCTCACTACGTCACGGAGACAGCAATTTTTCATTTTACGTTACCTTACTAATGTTAGGTTATATTTTTCATTATTTACATTGAGAAGATAACGTCGTGTTAGTGTTTCACCCCAGATTTTTTTAAATTAACAAACGGTCCTTACTTTAGGAATATACAAACTATTTCCGTTTAACCTAAGTCTATTTCTCTACTTCTCATAAAAAATAAAAAATCTTTTTATAAAATATTATCACCCTGTTAACGCGCTGTGAACACAATAAAATATCATTATTATTAAGTAAATCAAAGGACTTTAATCCAATTTCAGTTGGCATACAATGTATTTAAAGTGAAGCCATAGAAATGAGCGGTGTGCTTGATGAGATCTGTTGTTATTCGTGAAGAAGCTAACTCCGACTCCAGTCTCACGTTACGTTATTGTTTAAAACCTAACAAAAGATTTCACTTCATAATACTGGGTGATTAAAATATTGTTTCACAATTTGTTGTGTCACCGTCGCCCCTTTAATTAAGTACTGGGCTGCCGGCTATCAAAGCTTCCGACGTAGCGACAGAGGGAACCGCCAATAGTTCCAATACAGGTGGTAGGCTTGTGGCGGCGTACCGATAGAGGCCTTTGTCATCAATTCCGATCCGGACTGCAGAGAAGACGTCCACCACGGCACACGGTTACAGGACTCCAGCGAAGACTAATCGACGACCCCGCAAGTGTGAAGATGATGCTTCCGCTCGCCGACCCGTCACCGTAAGACGTCGACCGGACCGTCATCTCCTGCTGACGCGAGCGATGCCCACAACGTTCCCTCGAACGAGCCTTACGCCCACCGGATCCAACGAAGCAGCCATTGATGCACTACTGCGAGGGAAGATGATGAGGTCTCCGCTGGACGACAACACGTCGTGTCGCTCAGCTCTTCGACCGCCACGACGACTACGACCAACGCTTCCCATCAAGACGACTACCGCTTAACGGCTCTTTTCAGGGCCACCAAAAAGCAAAGGTTTCAACTCGCCACTTAATGTCGCCATCCGGTGACAGTTGGTAAAAAGTTTTTTAATTGTCACTTATAATTTTTCTTTTTTCACCCGTCCTTCACATCTAGATATCAAAAACTACAGGAGATAGTAACAAACAGTTTTTGGATTCATAATCTATATAAAAAGTTGGTGAGCCAGAAATGGATTAAAAGTTCCTGGTTTGACTAAAAGTGTCAAAAAGCGGAAGTCAAAAAATCAATGTCAGAAACTACAAGAGGTAGCAACAAACGATTCACAGATTCGTAATCTACACGAAAAGTTAAGTGTGTCTGGATTGGGTTCGAAGTTCCGGTTTTGAACAAAAGTGATCCAAAATCGGAAGGCAATAAATCTAAGTCGGAAATGTTAACAAAAATATAGTCATTCGATTCGTCTTTAAGAGTAAGTACAGAACTCAGGGTTTGAAATTCCGGTTTTAACCGGAAGTGGTCCAAAACCGGAGTCACGAAATCAAGACGGAATCAGTATACAGAAATAGCGTCATTCGATTTATCTTAAAGAGTAAATACGGAAATCACTAACCATGTTCACACTCTTGCGATGTCGCTTGCGATGTAGCATGCGATGTCGTATACTACATCGCATGCGCTTAAAGGCATGCCATTTCACCTGTCCGTTTTTCAGGGTCTCGTCCTTAATGAAACACCCGTTATCTTCGGACTCATTATCTTACGGAGGATCTTTCTCTAAAATTTCTATTAGAATAGCCTTCTCAACCATTCTAAAGCCATCACTCGCGAACACACACCACACTCAATGAAGGAAAACATAATTATTCTGAAATTTTATTAATTACCGTTTGAATTTAAACATAAATACCTTGCTGATCACTAGAGTCATTTCTATACCTATTTCAAGATAGAAAATTTAAAAAATTTCACTTACCTCTGCCCATAATGGTGAAGTGTCGTTGAAGCCTTTATTCGATCCCATTTTCTTCTTCTTCTATTTTGTTTCTTTAAAGTCTATTCATCCTGGAAAACACGGAACAAAAATGGAATATTATTCCAAATGAAGAAACAATATTGTCATATTGTACTTAGGTCAACAGCCGAAAGGCTGGTTTGAACTTCCAGAGCAATGTTTTTCAACCTGTGGATCGCGAACCCCGGCGGGGTCGCGAAATACGTGAAAAAATTAAAAATAGCTATTGTTATAGTTATTTATTTACAAAAGAAACTATAAATATTGTACATTACTTCAACAACTTTGCCTAATTCAATAAACGCGATACTTGGCCTTGTTTGGAATTAAAAAACTGGTGTGAAACACTCGCACAACTTTCTCTTGCCAATGCAAATAATAAACAATATAACCTCATGTTAGTAATAAAACATTAGAAATAAACAAATCAACTAACCTCAATAAGCATCATTCTAATTCTAATCATGAGTGAATGATGCAAAATGAAAATCAACCTCAGTTTCGCTTAAAAATACGGAAAATCACTCTTTCACGCCAAACTAGGCTCTGTAGAGAAAATCCTATTAATAAACGTTGTAGATCTTTTAATTTCCTATGAATTTGATTTAATACACTTTTGTCGTAAAATGCACACTAAGGCTGAAATCGTACAAAAATCGATCTTTACACGTTTTCGTGAGAAAAATACAGAAAATCGCTTATTACCGCTAAACTAAGCATTATACAAAAAAATGTTTGATATAAAAGTATAAACGTACGTTGTGTTCACCCGATTCATACTGCTCCACCCACTAACTGGTTTGTTTATTCAGCCGTCAAATTAGGAAATATGTAGCCTACTATACGAGGTGTGGCTATTAAATAACGAGACTGACGTTGTAAAAAATTTTTATTTTTATTTTATGCGTAATCATTTATTGTCAGCTTCAATATACACTCCTCTATCCCTACAACGCTCCGAATTTTCTATTGTTGGAAACAGTGCTGGAAGTCATCTTCTGCCAGCTCCTTCAGGACACGTGCCGCTTTCTCTTTTACAGCTTCCACAGACTCAAATCTTGTCCTTTTTTATGCAGATTTCACCTTAAGGAACAGGGAAAAGTCACATGGTGCAAGATCTGGTGAATTAGGTGGATTTTCTAACACTGAGATGCTGTACGTGGCTAGGAACCTCTTGACAGATAACGCGGAATGAGCTGGCGCATTGTCTTGGTGGAGAACCCATGATTTGTCCTTCCACATTTCGGGGCGTTTTTCCTTACTCTTTGACGTAGTTTAGAAAGTACCTCAAGGTAGTAATATTGATTAATTGTTTCAAATTTGGCTTTCTCATTCGAGCTTTTTTGACTCTCGGTGAAGTTCGGTTCTTCCAGTGCATGGATTGGCGCTTCGTTTCCGGATCATAAGTAAAAAAAAAACACATTTCATCACATGTTATTATCGTTTCCAAACAATTTGGGTAATTTGCATTCGCGTACAAAGTGTCAGTAAAAAACTTTTTGCGAGCTTCATTTCAAACATTTTTGAGCGGCACGTGTCCTAAAGGAGCTGACACAAGATGACTTACAGCACTGTTTCCAACAATGGAAAATTTGCATATAATAATTTGTTCTTACACAGACACACAAACCAATCGCTAAAATCATGCCTTTTGGGTTTAGGGGACCTAAAAACGTGTAGGGCTATATCCGGTGGAAAATTAGTTTTGAAAAATTGACATGAAAACAATACTTTGATTCCCTATATATTAATCTAGGACAAAAGAAAGTAAAAACCGTAGAATGAAATGTTAAATCGAAACCCATTCATGTTTAAAACCATAACTAAATAAAATCATTCTCAAGCAGTAATATCTATTAAAAATATTTTTGTAGAAATTAAATTAGATTTGTCTTAAAATAGAAATTATTTGTAAAAACAATCCTTTTGAAACAGTACTTTTAAGAAAGCACTGAGTTTTATAAGAAAACTGAACCAAGTCTTACAATGACAATACTGCGCCTAATCAATAGAGGCAAAATGAAAACAATAAAACAAAAGATTCATTGTTACAATCATTATCACAGCCATCTCGATTTACAACGAATCAGAAGGCGGAAAATAGAAAAATATATGTTTAGATAGCAGAAACAATAAAAAAGAGGGTACAATACACACTTCAAACTTTGTTTTACCCTCTTTCAAGAACGAAATGGTGTTCTCCATTAATATTTCACGACAAACCACACTGAATTATTTCCAATTATTCAATAATTATATCACACAGTATTATTGTTTCCCGGTGAAAAAATAATATCGAAGGCAATTTTTTTCAAGCAAACTGATGATAAAAATCTGGTGTGAGATACTCACACAACTTACTCTTGCCAATGCAAATATAGAACAATATAACCTAACATAAGTATTAAAACATTAGGAATAAACAAAAAAATTAACCTCAATAAACATAAGTGAAAGACGCCAAATGAAAATCAACCTTAGTTTGGCTTAAAAATACGGAAAATTACTCTTTCACGCTAAACTAGGCTCCGTAGAGAAGAATGCTCTAAATAAAAGTTGTAGATCTTTTAATTTCCTATAAATCTGATTATGCAAACTTTTGTCGTAAAATGGCTGAAATCTTAAAAATCGATTTTTTACACGTTTTTGTGAGCAAAAAAAAACAGAAAATTGCTAATTACCGCTAAACTAAGCGGTATACAAAAAAATGTTTGCAATAAAACTTGTATGGTTTTAAATTCTCTACAACTTTTATTATATTACATTTTTGCGTTGAATTCCGCAATCTAAAATAAACATTTTGTTAACGAGATAAACAGCCTCCCCAAGAATGTCAGCAGACATTGCGCCTACCCAATCTTGTAGGGCATAAAAAATTTAGTAAATGAGCCAATTTTTTTAAAAATCGTAAGAACCATTTTTGAGAAAATCGCAAAAACGTGAAAAACGTCACGAATAAATTACTACGTCCGGTTGACCGATTTTGATAAAAATGTTCGTGTCGGGTCTTCTAGTAATATCTAACTTAAGTTTCAAATTTCAAGTTCGTACGATTATCCGTTCTTGAGATATTCTGTTCACACAAACACAGACCAATCGCCAAAAAAACATGTTTTTTTTTGGTTTCAGGGGGTCTGAAAACGTGTAGATCCGGTGAAAACTCGTTTTCAAAAAATCGACAAGAAAACAATACGTTCCTTCCTATATATTCATATAGGCAAGAGAAAGTAAAACAGTCTGGTGTGACACGCACGAATTTCTCTTGCCAATGTAAATAATGAACATTATACAGTAACGTAATTTTAATTATGACACATTTCTGTTCCCCTTTTATATACGGGAAATCAGAGATCTAAACCATGCTCTGCAGAGAAAAATGCTAGAAATACAGGTTGTAAGGTTTTACTTTTTCACAACTTTCGTTATGCACGATTTTGCTCTAAAATGCGTATTTATTGATGCAATCTTAAAATAAACCATATTTCACCACGAGAGAAAAGCCCCCAAGAATTTCAGCGTACATCCTGCTTATCTTTTTACTTTCTCTTGCCTATATGATTATAGGAAGGAAAGTATTGTTTCCATTTCGATTTTTCGAAACCGAGTTTTCACCGGATCTACACGTTTTCAGACCCCCTGAACCCAAAAAAAACATGGTTAAGCGATTGGTGTGTGTGTGTGTGTGTGTGCGCGCGCGTGTGTGTGTGTGTGCGTGTGTGTGTGTGTGTGTGTGTGTGTGAACAGAATATCTCAACACCGGAACATCGTACAAACTTGAAACTTAAGTTAGATACTACTGCCGGACCCGAGACGAACATTTTCATCAAACTCGGCTAACCGGAAGTAGCAGTTTATTCGTTTCATTTTTCACTGTTTTGCAATTTTCTCAAAAACGGCTTCTACGATTTTTTTTTAAAAATCGCTTCGTTTACTAAATTTTTAATGCTTTAGAAGAGAGGGTAAGCGTCATGTCTGCTAAAATTCTTGGAGAGGCTGTTTTCACGTAAAAAAATGTGTTTTTTTTAAGATTACGGCTTTAATATGCATTTAAAAAAAACTAATATGCAAAAAATTAATATTAAAAGTTGTAGAGAATATAAAATCCTACAAATTTATTTTAGTAACATTTTTTTGTATAACGCTAAGTTTAGCAGTAATTGGCGATTTTCTGTTTTATCTCACGAAAACTTGAAAAAAAAAGATTTTTTTTATAATTTCGGCTTTAGATTCTTAGATTTTAAGATTTCGGCATTTTACGAGAAAAGTGTACAATCAAATTTGTAGGAAATTTAAAGATCTAGGCCTACAATTTTTATTTTGAGCATTTTTCTCTACAGAGCCTAGTTTAGCGTGAAAGAGTGATTTTCCGTATTTTAAAGCCAAACTGAGGTTGATTTACTTTTTGCGTCTTTCACTCATAGCCTAATTAAAATTAGGTTATGTTTATTACGGTTAGTTTTTTAGTTTATTTCTAATATTTTATTACTAATGTTAGGTTGTATTGTTATTTATTTGCATTGGCAAGAGATAATTGTGTGAGTTTTTCACACCATATTTTTTGGGTAAGAGGCGCCTGAAAACATGTATTTCCGGTAAAAAAGTTTATTTTACTTGAAGTCAACCTCCGCTGGACTACAAAATACAGAAAATCACTAAATGATGCGGAACATTAGAGATTTATTCATTCTTTCACGATTAAAATTAGGTTATATATTTAATTTTACTTATTAACTCATGATTAAACACAGAAGGTATAGTCACTTGAGTCACGAGTTTGCCCTTGTTTGTAATGCAGGGTAAAGGGGGAAAAGCATCAGTGCGCATGCCGGACTGCTTTAATTTCAGTACGACAAACTTAACAACTTGTACTATTTCCAGAGCATAATACAGTATATCGCGGAACCTTTTGTAGGTTAACTGTTAGTTACAGAAATGTCAGTTTCTCGAAAACGTGGTCGAACTATTCACAGTGTTGAACGAAATCTAATATGCAATGTAATAATACGCTATGAAGTTGAAGCTAAACAAAAATGCCAATCTGTGCCTCTTAACAAAAGCCGAGAGCGAGCGGCTAACTACTGTGATGTTTCTCTTTCCACAATTCGAAAAATAAAGAAGGAAATTAAAGTCGTGAAGAAACTATTCGTTAACAGTTTTGTTGACACGCGGTAATAAAAGAAAACGGTTAGGTAGAAACTAGAAAGACTGATAATGAAAACGCCGGTGACAGCAATAGTAAAGAAGGCGATTGATATGTAATTACAGTAAATCTAACATATCTTGTCATTCAAGCTATAGGCAATATTACAGGTAATATTTATTTATTATTACGTTTATGAAGAAAGCATCTTCTCAGAATAAACCACAGCTTACAAAATGTGTGTAGAAACTTCACGTTAGTGAAATGTACGAGTAGTGTCTCACTGTTGAGGTTGGCAGCACTGCAAATAAATATTTCCCTTCCTCACAGCCCATACATACGCAAAAGGCAATCTCGGGACTTCAGTATCTATAACATATTTCATTAATTACATTGGCAAAAGAAAGTCGTATTAGTACCACTCACTAGATTTTTTGCACAAATAACATCAAAAGGAGTATTATCATGATACTTTTTTCATCTTTACAGTAGATAAAAGCGATAAAATAAATAAATAAAATGATATAAAATTGAAGAGGTTAAAGAAAATAGTTTAGCGGTTAAAAATAAAATACAATTTCAAATGACTCGTTTAATACGGGAGTGGATGCCAGATTATTTTTCAACAAGAAGAAGAAAAAAACTAGAACAATTTCAATGGGAACGGTTCTTGTATGAAAAAAGGAGTAGAAATAAAATTGAAAATCCTTCAAGAAAATCCGGGAGAGGGGCAAAAACGAATGGAACTAGGAGACACTCATCTTCTTACGGATAAGAGAAAGATTGCAAACGTTACGTTGAAAAGGAATAACCAGCTCATATAGTTTACTATCGTCTTTAAAGAAGTTACAGGAACTTAAAAGTGGGTGCACCAAAAATTTAAAATATCTTTCTTTATTACTTTCTCTTGCCTATATGAATATATAGGAAGGAAAGTACTGTTTTCATATCAGTTTTTCGAAATCGAGTTTTCACCGGATTTCAGACCCCCTGAACCCAAAAAAACATGTTTTAGCGATTGGTGTGTGTGTGTGTGTGTGTGTGTGTGTGTGTGTCTGTGAGAACAGAATATCTCAAGAACGGAACATCGTACAAACTTGAAACTTAAGTTACATACACTACCAAACCCGACACGAACATTTTCATCAAAATCGGTCAACCGGAAGTAGTAGTTTATTCGTGTCATTTTTCACTTTTTTGCGATTTTCTCAAAAACTGGTCCTACGATTTTTTTTAAAAATCGCCTGGTTTACTAAATTTTTTATGCTCTACAAGATAGGGTAGGCGCCATGTTTGCTGAAATTCTTGGGGAGGCTGTTTTCACAAAAAAAACATGGTTTTCTTAAGATTACAGCTTTAATATGCATTTTATCACAAACATTTCTATAATTAAAGTTGTAGAGAATTTTAAATTCTACAACTTTTATTTCAAACATTTTTTTGTATAACGCTTAGTTTAGCGGTAATTAGCGATTTTCTGTTTTTTTTCTCACGAAATTGTGTGAAAAATCGATTTTATAAAGATTTCGGCCTTATTATGCATTTTACGACATAAGCGTGTATAATCAAATTTATAGGAAATTGAAAGATTTACAACTTTTGTTTAATCCATTTTCCTCTACAGAGCCTAGTTTAGCTGAAACAGTGATTTTCCGTATTTTTAAGCCAAATTGAGGTTAATTTTCATTTTGCGTCTTTTACTCATGATTAAAATTAGGTTATGTTTATTGAGGTTAGATTTTTGTTTACTTCTAATTTTTTATTACTAATGTTAGGTTATATTGATCATTATTTGCACTGGCAAGAGAAAGTTGTGTGAGTGCTTCACACCAGATTTTTTTGTAGCTCTAAAACTAACAGATTTAAGTACAAATAATCAAGAACTCCGTCTCCCTATTATAGCCCAAATATGTTAATTTAATTAATCAAAATACTGCAATGCATTGTCATTATTTTATATTCAAAATTTTCAACACCTGTTTTTTACATGAACAATATAATCATTAATATGTATAATAAAATGACTGAAATTTCAGCAGCTGTAATCAATTATGTAATATAAATTTTGTAATTTTATGTTATTTCAATTTATATTCATGACAATTTCTATTCACATAAATTTTAATTGAAATTCAAAATGGTATTCAATTTTGCTAATTATTTCAATTAATGAAATTGAAATACTATTTATATGCAGTCGTATTTACGTGTTTTGTGGCCGAGGTATAAAATATGGGCGCATTACAATAAATTCAGCGCCCATATTTTTATCTCAATAACGTAGTATCTGGATTAAATCAGTAACACCAGAAACTGTGCATACAAAAAGATTCTGGTGGGAAACACTCACAAGACTTTCTCTTGCTAATGTAAATATTAAAACATAATACTAATATATCATCGTAAGTAAATTGTGTAATGAAAAACATAACCCAATTTTAATCATGAGAGAATGACACGACATAATGAAAATCAATCTCTGTTAAATGCAAAAATCAGGAAAATTACTAATTCACGCTAAATTAAGCTCTGTAGAAGAAAATGTAGATGTTTTATTTTCTATAGTAACGTTAATTATATTGTCGCCGACAGGGGCCAACGATACGTGGCAAAACCTTGTTTGGAAAATTAATGGCCCTGAAAAGGACCGTTTATAATTGTGTTGGTGGCTCTTAAAAGAGTCGTTGTTACCGATCGGAAGCGGCGAGCTGGCGTGATGGAAGCGGAGCCCGAAGAGTGATGGCTCGGCTAATGGGTACAGGCCTAACCTTCCCTCAGCGGCAGTTGGGTCCCCACTGCAGCTTGACAGTGATGGCCCCCAGAGCCCCGCAGTGACGGGTCTGCCGATAGCGCGGCCGAGGCGGCTCTCTCCGGGCCGGTGAAGGCTGACCGGTGCGGGAATGTAACGTCCACCATCGGTTGCGTAGACCAGGAATGTTGCGTCTGGTCTCGGCTGGGCTCTTCTTCTTCAGTCTGGTTCTTCTCTGGTTGAGGGTTGAGTGAAGACTCACTCTCGCAAGACCAAGTCCTATAAGAGTAGGGCAGATGCCCTTAGGGAAGACGACGTCGTGGGATAACCACCTGGTCGCTCGGAGAACATGATAACGGAATTTTGGGGTTTCATATTTATTATTACAGGATGAATTACTGAAAAGGAGTTTTTTATTTGGTCTTGGAAATGGACAGGTATAGTCACTTGAGTCACCCATTGAGTTTGCCCTTTGTTTGCAACAAGGGGCAAAGGGGGACAAGCATCAGTGCGCATGCCCGACGGCTTTAATTTCAGTACGACAAACATACAACAACTTATACTATGCCCACAGCATATACAGCTGTGATATCGCGAAACCTTTTCTAGGTTAACTGTTTGTTACAGAAATGTCAGTTTCTCGAAAACGTGGTCGAACTATTCAAAGTGTTGAACAAAATCTAATATGCAATGTAATAAAATGTTATGACGTTGAAGCTAAAAAAAAGCCTATCTGTGCCTCTTAACAAAAGCCGTGAGCGAGCGCTTAATTACTGTGATGTTCATTTTACACAATTCGAAAAATAAGGGAGGAAATTAAAAACGTGAAGTAGTTATTCTTTAATAGTTTTGTTGACACGTGGTAAAAAAAAGAAAACGGTTAGGTAGATACTAGAGAGACTGATAATGAAAACGCCTGAGAGAGCAATAGTAAAGAAGGTGATTTATTCGTAATTACAGTAAATCACAAATTTCTAGTCATGTAATTAAGCAATATTACAGGTCATATTTATTTCTTATTAGGTTTATGAAGAAAACATATTCTCGGAATAAACCACAGCTTACAAAATGTTTTTAGAAACTGTACGGTAGTGAAATGTACGAGTAATGCCTCGCTGTTGAGGTTGGCAGCACTGAAAACATATCATTTCCCTTCCTCACAGCCTATACATACGCAAAAGGCAATCTCGTGACTTCAATATCTATAGTAGAATTTATTTAGACGTTAGGAGATAGAATACATAAAGGAGAAGGGTAGAATTAATTAAAAATTGCTTAAAGTTACTCGTGGAATGGCAGTTTGATGCGGTCTTCTAGTATATGCGGTGAATTGTAGATTAATCGTATAATTTCGTTGTTCGCTGTTTTTCCTCTGTTGTGTAACTTCCTGGAGGTGTTTCGGATATAGTCGTCGATGGTGGGAAATAGAAGATTTTCGTGGATAATTTTGTTGGAGATTAGGTAATGGAAATTACTTATAGAACGGAGGGCTTTGTTTTGAACGGGACAGATTTTATTTTTAATGGTTTCGGACAAGATGGGCCACCATACTGGTGACCCGTTAAGAAGAGCGGAACGGAATGACTCTCGCGGGCCAGGGCTGTCACTTAAATCCCCCTCCGGCGAGTCTAATTCAAGGTGGAGGGAAGTCGCTGTAGGCTCTGCGCAGCAGGCAGGTAGTGAGGCCGTCTGCAGGCGCTAATGTTGGTAGGGGAGTAAGCGAAAATATACATTTGTGCCATAAACGAAGGCTGCAATACTTAAAAAATCTCATTTATTACAGATTTTCATGAAAATAAATACAAATATCTAGTGTGAAACACTCACACAACTTTCTCCTGCCAACGATAATAATAACCAATATAACCTAATATTAGTAGGTCTAATAAAACATTAGAAATAAACAAAAAACTAACCTCATAAACAAAACCTTATTTTAATAATGAGTGAATGACGAAAAATGAAATACGATCTCAATTAGGCTTAAAAATACGGAAAATCACTCTTTCACGCTGAACTAGGCTCTGTAGAGAAAATTACTCTAAATTAAAGCGTAGATCTTTTAATTTCCTATAAATTTGATTTCATACAGTTTTGTCGTAAAATGCACTAAGGCTGAAATCTTTAAAAAATCGATTTTTCACACGTTTTCGTGAAAAAAAAAACAGAAAATTGCTAATTACCGCTAAGCTAAGCGTTATACAAAAAAAAAAACGTTTAAAATAAAAGTTGTAGGATTTTAAATTCTCTACATTTTTTAATATACGAGTATATATATATTTTTGCGCTAAAGTGCATTTATATTAAAGCCGCAATCTTAAAAAAAAACATTTTTTTATGAGTAAACAGCCTCCCCAAGAATTTCAGCAGACATAGCGCCTACCCTACCTTGTAGAGAATAAAACATTTAGTAAATGAGGCGATTTAAAAAAATCGTAGGAGCCGTTTATGAGCAAATCGCAAAAAAGTGAAAAATGACACGAATAAACTTCTACTTCCGGTTGACAGATTTTGATGAAAATGTTCGCGTCGGGTTCGGTAGTGGTATGTAACTTAAGTTTCAAGTTTCAAGTTCGTACGATTTTCCGTTCTTGAGATATTCTGTTCACACGCGCGCACACACACACACATACACACAGACCAATCGCTAAAAACATGTTTTTTGGGTTCACGGGGTCTGAAAACGTGTAGATTCGGTGAGACTCGAGTTCTTAAAATCGACGTGAAAACAATACTTTCCTTCCAATATATTTATATAGGCAAGAGAAAGTAAAAAAAATTGAAGGAGCCGTTTTTTGAGAAAATGCAATAAAGTGAAAAACTACACGACTAAACTACTACTTCTGATTGACCGATTTTGATGACCATGTTCGCATTCAGTCTTCTTGTGGTAACTAACTTAAGTTTAAAGTTTCAATTTCTTACAATATTTCGTTCTAGAGATATTTTTTCATAAGTGCGCGCGCGCACACACACATAAATACTAACAAAAAGATGTTCTTAACACATGTTTTTTGGAATCGGGGGACCTGAAAACGTGTACTCCTGGTGAAAATTCGATTTCAAAAAATCGATATGAAAACAATACTTTCCTTCCCTATACAATGTTAATATAGGGAAAGGAAAAGTAAAAATAAGGAATATTTAAAAATTAATTTATGTGAATTTATTTTCACGATAACCATACATTCCCGTTTAATAGTGCAGATGAGGAAAATGAAAATAGGACGTGAAGACTTATGCCAGTCAATTACCCTTTCCATTTTATTGAACTTTTCCTCTACCGGAAAATAAAGAAAAAAGAAAAGATAAAGTATGAACGAATAGGCTACGTGGGATAACTGCCAAAATCTTTTGGAATATAAGACCTCGTCTGATATTTTCAATTTTGTAGTCAACTACAGAAGCTAGAGAAGGATGGCTAAAAATACAGCCTACATCTAAGGATGACGATGTAACCATCGCTTCTTCATGTCCCTATTGTAGCCTACATTTCAAAGTAAACCAACAAACTAAAAATATTACAAAACATACAATTATTTTTAAGTTAAAAATCTGGTGTGAAACACTCACACGACTTTCTCTTGCCAATGTAGATAATGAACCATATAACACCTAAAGTCCAGCCTTTCATAGTTTGCTCCTAATGTAAACAAATAACGTCACTGAGCATGCGCATTATATAAAAATGAGTACACGCTGATTAAAAAGTAACAACAAAATACTTTCAAAAGTATTTAAATACAAAATACTTTTAAAAGTATTTTTATAAATGAAACTGTTAGGCGTACATCATAGTAATTATCATGACTGATGTTTGAAGTTCTTTAAGTACTTATAATTTAAAACATAGTTAACTTAATAGGAATACGATATCCATAAAGTCGCAGACCCTAGCGTGCACCCTGTAGTAGCTGGCTTTGGTTTGTTGACAGTAGAAGCAAACTAAGAACGGCTGAACTGTAGAGTCTGTCTACGCTAAGAGTACTCCGACGTAGGCAACCAGCAATGCAAGTGCACATGCGTATTAATTAGAAATACGCACAGCATGATCAAAAACAAAATCCATACAACACTAATTCACTTTAAGCTTAATATAATAAAAACACGTTCAATTCATTTGTTAGAAAATGTTCATTAATCGAACATTAGGTTACCGTTAATAACTAAAACTTTACTTTTGTTACGCATTTATTGTTATTTTTTGTTACATTATTTACTTTTATAACATCAATATTTATGATTAGTAGGTTTTTATTATAGACTCAGTTTTATTTTATTTTCGGTCACAAGTAATATAAGACTAGTACGCTTGAATTATAACAGGAGAGTAAACAATTCCAGTAATTCGTTGTTTATCATTTCAGATTGTTTATTTAATATCATTAACATTAATGTCTGTGACTGGTTTAATACAACCTTTTGCACTTGCCCGTGTTTAACTCATTTTTAGTTTCATCAGTTATCTTTTGGTATTGTATCGGTTCGTTTTGATTTTCTTTGTAGACTGAAATTGAAAAGTTTTGTAAGCTGTGTTTTGTTAACATGCGTTATAGTGAATGTGTTGAGTTTTTGAAACATAAAAGCGGTAAACATTAAAAAGTAGAAAAAAAATTGTTTTGTTAAATGTAATTGTAAAAATAATTAATTAAGGAGTCGCTTTATGAAACTACAATAATTATAAGCATTCTGAACAATACAATTGAAAACGCTTAAAGGATAATGTTTATTTTGAAAGATGTAGATATTTTTATGATGGAACGTAGTGCAAGATAATTGTCAGGTGAAGAGGAAGATACGCGCAAGCCAACTAGTGTAAAGCTTTCGTTTACAACGTATAGGCGGGCGCTTGCCTCCCGCGGAGTACTCTTACAGTAGATCTACTATAACGTTTAATCATTAGTAGTGACCAGTGTAAAATGAAAAATCTGGTGTGAAACACTCACACCACTTTCTCTTGCCAATGCAAATAATGATCAATATAATCTAACATTAGTAATATAACAGTAGAAATAAACAAAAAACTAACCTCAAAAAACATAACCCTGTTTTAATCATCAGTAAAAGACGCAAAATGAAAATCGACCTTAGTTTGGTTTAAAAATACGGAAAATCACTCTTTCACGTTAAAGAAAAATGCTTTAAATAAAAGCTGTAGATCTTTTAATTTCCTATGATATTGATTATAGGCTATACAATTTTGTCGTAAAATGATTAATAAGGCTAAAATCTTTAAAAAAATAGATTTTTTAACGTTTTCGTGAGGAAAAACAACAGAAAACTGCTAATTATCGCGCTAAACTAAGCGTTATACAAAGAAATGTTAAAATAAAAGTTGTAGGGTATTAAATTCTCTACATTTTATAGTATATACATTTTTGCGCTAAAATGCATATTAATGCCGTAATTTTAAAAACCAATTTTTTTGCGTGAAAACAGCCTCACCAAGAATTTCAGCAAACATGGCGCCTACCCTATCTTGTAGAGCATAGAAAATTTAGTAAACCTGACGATTTAAAAAAAAACGTACGACCAGTTTTTGAGAAAATCGTAAAAAGTGAAGAATTACACGAATAAACTACTACCTCCGGTTGACCGATTTTGATGAAAATGTTCGTGTCGGGTCCAGTAGTGGTAAGTAACTAAAGTTTCAAGTTCGTACGATGTTCCGTTCTTGAGATATTCTGTACACACACACACACACACGCACGCACGCACGCACGCACGCACGCACGCACGCGCACACACACACACACACACACACACACACACACAGGCCAATCGCTAACATTTTGTTTGGGTTCAGGGGGGTCTGAAAACGTGTACATCCGGTGAAAACTTGATTTCGAAAATCGATATGAAAACACTACTTTCCTTCTTATATATTCATATAGGCAAGAGAAAGTAAAATTCTGGTGTGAAACAGTCACACGACTTTCTCTAGCCAATGTAGATAATGGACAATATAACACCTATGTTTAATCATTATTAACCAATGTAAAGTGAAAAACATAACCTACGTTTAATCATGAGTGAATGATGCAATATGAAAATCAACCTCTGTAAAACTAAAAATGTGGAAAATCAGTTATGCCATCAAACTAGGCTAAATGCAAAAACTAGAATAATGCAAAAGTAGTAGGTTTTTTTATTTTTCCATAGGTTTGTCGTAAAATTAATACTCAGGGTGGAATCTTAAAAATCCATTTTTTAACTGAACTTGATGAAAAATAAACATAAAATCACTAATCGCCGCTAAACTAAGCGCTGTACAATAAAATGGTTGAACTGAAAGTTGTACATTTTTTATTTCGTATAACTTAATTTATGTAAATTTTTGTCGTAAAATGGCCGCTATCTTCATAAATCCCATTTTTACTATCTCTTGCCTATGTAAATTTTTGTCGTAAAATGGCCGCTATCTTCATAAATCCCATTTTTACTATCTCTTGCCTATATTAATATATAAGGAAAGTATGGTTTAATGTCGATTTTCAGAAATCGAGTTTTCCACCGGATCTACACGTTTTCAGACCCCCTGAATCCAAAAAAACATATTTTTAGCGATTGGTCTGTGTCTGTGTGAACAGAATATCTCAAGAACGGAACCTCGTACGAACTTGAAACTTAAGTTGATACCACTACCTAACCCGACACAAAATATTTTCATCAAAATCGGTCAACCGGAAGTAGTAATTTATTCGTGTAATTTTTCACTTTTTGCGATATTCTGAAAAAACTAGTCCTATGATTTTTTTTAAAAATCGCCTGGTTTACAAAAATTTTTATGCTCTACAAGATAGGGTAGGCGGCATGTTTGCTGAAATTCTTGGTGAGGCTGTTTTCAAGTAAAAAAAATGTTTTTCTAAGATTACGGCTTTAATATGCATTTTTTCGCAAAAATGTATAGTAATAAACGTTGTATTGAATTTAAAATCCTACAACTTTTAATTCAAACATTTTTTTGTATAACGCTTAATTAAGCGGTAATTAGTGATTTTCTGTTTTTTCTGTCACGAAAACGTGTGAAAAATCAATTTTTTTTAAGATTTCGGCCTTAGTATGCATTTTATGACAAAATTGTATATAATCAAATTTATAGGAAATTAAAACATATACTACTTTTATTAAGAGTATTTTTCTCTACAGAGCCTAGTTTAGCGTGAAAGAATGATTTTCCGTATTTTTAAGCCAAACTGAGGTTAATTATTTTCATTTTGCGTCTTTTACTCATGATTAAAATTAGGTTATGTTTATTGAGGTTAGTTTTTTGTTTATTTATAATGTTTTATTACTAATGTTAGGTTTATTGTTAATTATTTACATTGGCCAGAGAAAATTTTGTAAGTGTTTCACACCAGATTTTTAAATTATACAGAGGTTAATTTTCTTTTACCTCATTCACTCACGAATTAAATTAGGTTATGTTTTTCATATTACATTGTTTACTCATGAATAAACATAAGTTACATTGGTCATTATTAACATTGGAAAGAGAAAGTCGTGTGCGTGTTTCATACTAGATTTTTAATGAAGAAAGAAGTCGTAAAATGGTTAAACAGAGCTGTCAAAAAAATTATTTTTGAACGATTGTTATATTTTCATTAAACAAATTGCAAGGTTTTGTAAACTTTTCAATCGAATTGAATAATGAGAAAGGAAATTTCATTAAAATGAAATAACATAAGGTTATTATTTAGTGAATAATTTTGTTTGGCAATTTTCCAAGTACATGTTAAATCGAAGTAATTATTTAAAATTATGTGTATATTTTGTTTGAGTTGTTTATAATTAAGCAAAGTTTAAGTTCAGAGTGTGCTCTGCTCTCTCTTTAATGTTTATAATTAACACCAATAATACAAACTACAGTACGTTTGATATTGTTTAACAAGTTGAAAAGTCAAAACGAACGACTTAAGTTTATAAAACAACGGTACAACGTATTCGTCGTATAGCGTTTCTGTTTGAAATTAATTTTCAACATTTGTTCTGTAACTTTTCCCTGGTTCAGCAATCAGTCTTTAATACATTTTATAACAACTGATTAAAAAAAAAATCTGGTGTGAAACACTCACACAACTTTCTCTTGCCAGTGCAAAAAATGACCAATATAACCTAACATTAGTAATAAAACATTAAAAATACACAAAAACCTAACCTCAATAAACATAACTTAATTTTAATCATGAGTGAAAGACGCTAAATGAAAATCGACTTCATTTTGGCTTAAAAATACGGGAAATCACTCTTTCACGCTAAACTAAGCTCAGTAGAGAAACATGCTCTAAATAAAAGTTGTAGATCTTTTAATTTACTATTAATTTTATTAACACACTTAAGGGGTAAATTGTCCTAAGGCCGAAATCTTAAAAAAATCGATTTTTCACACGTTTTCGTGAAAAAAACATAAAATTGCTAATTACCGCTAAACTAAGGGTTACACAAAAAAATGTTTGAAATAAAAGTTGTAGGATTTTAAATTTTCTACAACTTTTGTTATATGAATTTTTGCGCTAAAATGCAAAGCCATATTTAGTGCATATTAAAGCCGTAATCTTAAAACCAATTTCTTTACGTGAAAACACCTTTACCAAGAATTTCAGCAAACATGGCGCCTTCCCTATCTTGTAGAGCATAAGAAAGTTAGTAATTCAGGCGATTTTTAAAAAAGTCGTAGGACCAGTTTTTGAGAAAATCTCAAAAAAGTGAAAAATTACACGAATAAACTACTACTTCCGGTTGACCAATTTTGATGAAAATGTTCGTGTCGGGTCCAGTAGTGGTAAGTAACTAAAGTTTCAAGTTCGTACGATGTTCCGTTCTTGAGATATTCTGTTCACACACACTTACACATAGACACACAGATAGACCAATCACTAAAAACATGTTTTTTGGGTTCAGGGGGTCTGAAAACGTGTAGATCCGGTGAAAACTCGATTTTGAAAAATCGACATGAAAACAATACTTTTCTTACTATATGTTCATATAGGCAAGAGAAAGTAAAAATGGACTTGGTGCCCTTTACCTCCGGTGTACAGATTTGCGTTCGATCTGCTATTTCCAGAACTACAATAATATTTGTGTTTCTTATTACATGGTCAGCCAATTATTTTATGACTGAATCATTTAATAAAAGATTAGCTATAGTCTACTGTCTACTGTAAGAGTACTCCGCCGCGTGAGGCAAGCGCCCGCCTATACGTTGTAAACAAAAGTTTTACTCTATTTGGCGCGTATCTACCTCTCCGCCTGACAATTGACTTGCACTACATTCCATCTTAATCATAAAAATCTACAATCTACATCCAGCTAAAATAAACAATCCTATATGCGTTTTCAATAATACCGTTCAGGTTACTTGTAATTATTGTAGTTTTATAAAGAGACTCCTTAATTTATTATTTTAACCGTAACATTTAACAAAAAATTTTTTCTTCTTTTTAATGGTTGCCGCTTTTATGTTTCAAAAACACAACACATTCACTGTCACACATGTTACCAAAACACTGCTTACAAAGTTTTCCAACTGCAGTCTACGAAAAAATCGAAACGAACCGATACAATACCAAAAGATAACTAATGAACCAAAAATGAGTTCAACACGGGCAAGTGCAAACAGTTGTATTAAACTAGTCACAGACATTAATTTTAATGCTATGAAGTAAACAATCTGAAATGATAAACAACGAATCACTGGAATTGTTTACTCTCCTGTTATAATTCAAGCGCATTAGTCTTACATTACTTGTGACCAAAAAAAAAACTAAGTCTTTATTAAAAATCTACTATCATAAATAAAACTGTAATAATAGTAAATAATGTAACGAAAAATAACAATGTAAGAGTAACAACAGTAAAAGTTTTAGTTATTAATGGTAAACTAATGTTCGATTTATAAAATATTTTCTAACAGATGAATTGAACGTGTTTTCATTATAAAATTAAGCTTACAGCGAATTAGTGTTGTATGGCATTTTGTTTTTGATCATGCTGTGCGTATTATTAATTAATGCACATGCTCACTTGTGTTGTTGGTTGCCTACGTCAGAGTACTCTTAGCGTAGACAGACTCTAGAGGTGTAACAGACATAAGTCAAAGTTATCTTCCCCGAGAGCAATGAATTTCATCATTACACACCTAGACCCTTTGGTGAATAAAGTGAAGGTGTCATTTGCAGGGTGGAAAGTAGATGGTTTTCAGAGCCCCAAGCACGCTGATAAACATAATGAGACAATATCGAAGACGAATTTACTTCAAGAAATTTCTACTTCTTCATTCATAAAATGGTAAAGAGTAGATAATAGAATGAAAAAGTACAAATCGGGTTAGCTATAAATATTCATAAAAGGTTATTTAAAAGGACCGCGCTGTTGTGTATGATAAGGTAGGGTTATTGTTGTACAACTATTTATGAAAGGGTCGGTTGATTACCTTTAACACCTTTTATTCTATTCACTATAGATCAATACTATTTACAATAGTTAAGACTTTTCCAGTAAAAAGGATTTTTCTACTTTATTATTTGCATGGAATTTCTCTACCACTCTGGAAATTATCTTTTCGATCGAATTTCTGTGTCTTTGAGAAACCTCTTTCATCTACCCTATATAAAGGGAGCCCCGGGTGCGGTCGAGAGTTAGTATCCGTTTGATCTTTGACGAGTGTTTATTGAGTGGCTATAGGTGCGTATTACAGGTTACGTATCCGAGCATTGTAGTGGTCAACTATTGTTATATTATTTTGTGTATGTGCATTGTGTATGTGTATTCTATATAATTGATTGTAACTAGTACTAAGTAAATTATTAAGTTATTTATTGTATTACTTCATTATAATTAGTTTATTATTTATTTTGTAAATATTTTAGTTGTAATAAATACTTCTAATTGTAAACTTTAGTGTATTAATTATTTAATTACCTAGATCCCGAAACGGACCTTAGCGATAAGTGTCACAATACTTTTACACTCAATGAGGAAGACAATTGTAAAACCCCTCACTCCTCCTTTTACACCAAAGCCTTTAGAGGTTCAAACCAGCCAGCCTTTCGGCGATTACCTAAATAACAAGAAGTATGGCCAATTTTATTTTTAATTCATTATATAATTTTTTATTATTTACATGTGCAAAATTGATGGCTTTTTATATGTTTTACTGTCTCTTGCCTATACGAATATATGGGAAGGAAAGTATTGTTTTCATGTCGATTTTTTGAAATCGAGTTTTCACTGAATCTATACGTTTTCATACCCCTTGAACCCAAAAAAGATGTTTTTAACGATTGGTCTGTGTGCCTGAGTGAGTGTGAACAGAATATAATAAGAACGGAACATTGTACAAACTTGAAACTTGAACCTTAAGTTAGATGCCACTAAAGGACCCGACACGAACATTTTCATCAAAATCGGTTAACCGGAAGTAGTAGTTTATTCGTGTCATTTTTCACTTTTTTGCAATTTTCTCAAAAACGGCTTCTACAATTTCTTAAAAAAATTGCCTCATTTACTACATTTTTTATGCTCTACAAGATACGGTAGACGCCATCTCTGCTGAAATACTTGGTGAGCCTGTTTTCTCGTTAAAATATTGTTTTTTTTTTAAGATTGCAACTTCAATACGCATTTTAGCGCAAAAATGTACCTAGTAAAAGTCGTAGAGAATTCAAAATCCTAAAACTTTTATTTTTAAATATTTTTTTGTAAAACGCTTAGTTTAGCGGTAATTAGCATTTTTCTGTTTTTTTCTCACGAAAACGTGTAAAATTATCGATTTTTTAAAAATATTTCAGCCTTATTGAGCATTTTACGACAAAAATATGTGATCAAATTTATAGGAAATTAAAAGATCTACAGCTATCATTTAGAGCATTTTTCTCTACAGAGCTATTTTTAAGCTAAACTGAGGTTGATTTTCATTTTGCGTCTTTCACTCATGTGAAAATTAAGTTATGTTTATTGAGGTTAGTTTTTTGTTTATTTCTAATGTTTTATTACTAATTTTAGGTACATTTTTAATTATTTGCATTGGCAAGAGAAAGTTGTGTGAGTGTTACACACCAGATTTTTTTGAAATTTAACAATTGTAGAAATGTTTACGTTTTTCTTATACTAATATTAAATGTAAATATTGGAATATTATTTCTCTTTTTCGTATTTACAAAAGATGAAAACAGAAGTAATAAATAAGCCATTGAACGTATTTATTAAATGTTTATTATATTTGAACGTTTTAGAAGACTTTACGAGAAGTAGGGTTACAATCGAACAAAATTAAACAGTGTAAGTTGTTTCTAAAATTCATAAAATCTTTCTAGAGCTAACACAATTTATATAATCAAAATTTAATTAAAAATCTGGTGTGAAACGCTCACACAACTTTCTCGTGCCCTTGCAAATAATGACCAATATAACCTAACAACAGTAATAAAACACTAGAAATAAATAAAAACTAACCGCTAAAAGCATAACCTTATTTTAATCATGAGTGAAAGACGTAAAATGAAAATTAACCTCAGGGCTTAAAAATATGGAAAATCACTCTTTCACGCTAAACTAGGCTCTGTACAGAAAAATGCTATATATAAAAATTGTAGATCTTTTTATTTCCTATAAAATTAATTATAAACACTTTTGTCATTCTAAGGCCAAAATCTTAAAAAAATCGATTTTTCACACGTTTTCGTGAGAAAAAACAGGAAATCGCTAATTACCGCTAAACTAAGCGATATACAAAAAAACGTTTAAAATAAAAGTTGTAGGATTTTAAATTCTCTACAACTTTTATTATACATTTTTGCGCTAAAATGCATATTGAAGCCGTAATCGTAAAAAAATTTGTTTACGTGAAAACAGCCTCAACAAGAGTTTCAGCAAACATGGCACCTACACTATCTTGTAGAGCATAACAAATTTAGTAAACCAGCCGATTTTAAAGAAAATCGCAGGACCAGTTTTTGAGAAAATCGCTAAAAAGTGAAAAATGATACGAATAAACTACTACTTCCGGTTGACCGATTTTAATTAAAATGTTTGTGTCGGGTCCGGTAGTGGTATGTAACTTAAGTTTCAAGTTTCAAGTTCGTACGATGTTCTGTTCACACACGCGCACGCACACACACACACACGCACGCACGCACGCACACACACATACAGACAGATCAATCGCTAAAAACATGTTTTTTGGGTTCAGGGGGTCTAAAAACGTGTAGATCCAGTGAAAACTCGATTTCGAAAAATCGACATGAAAACAATACTTTCCTTTCTATATATTCATATAGGCAAGGGAAAGTACAAAAAAATATAGCTACCGTTTTAATAAATTAAATTATTTTTTCATCCAATTTATACAGTAGGTATTTTCACTAGTGTAAGCCAACAATATTATGTTGTATAGGCTGGACTATTTTGGTTTTACAAACAGTAATTAAAAAAAAATCATTTTTCATTAACTTAAAATTTTAAAATTAAGTACTTTTATCAAGCAAAGCACTTAATTTAAGTAAAAGGGTTTCTTTTATAAAGAGTTTCCGTTCTAAGAATTAACTAAGTAATTACTGGATATTACAAAGACTGTATTTTCTGGTTTGAAAACAGAAGGAAATCGGAAAATTAGATTAAAATCTTATTCTTAATTGGTTTTTCTTTTTTCATGAAAAGAGGAATTTAGCTATTTTAAATGCTTAATGTACGTTTTTCCGTGGATTTTTTAAGTGTTTTTTTCTGTTGTATACGTAAAATAAAAAAAATCTGGTGGGAAACACACAACTTTCTTTTGCCAATGCAAATAATGATCAATATAACCTAACATTAGAAATAAATAAAAAACTAACCTTACAAAACATACCTTATTTTAATCATGAGTGAAAGACGCAAAATGAAAATCAACCTCAGTTTGGCTTAAAAATACGGAAAATCACTCTTTCGCGCTAAACTAGGCTCTGTAGACAAAAATGCTCTAAATAACAGTCGTAGATCTTTTAATTTTCGATAAATTTGATTATAGACACTTCTGTCGTAAAATGCATACTAAGGCCGAAATCTTAAAAAAATCGATTTTTACACGTTTTCGTGAGAAAAAACAGAAAATCACTAATTACCGCTTAATTAAGCGTTATACAAAAAAATGTTTGCAATAAAGGTTGTAGGATTTTAAATTCTCTACAACTTTTATTGTACATTTTTTCGCTAAAATGCATATTGAAGCCGTAATCGTAAAAAAATAAAATTAGTTTACCTAAAAACAGCCATACCAATAATTTCAGCAAACATGGCGCCTACCCTATCTTTTAGAACATAAAACATTTAGTAAACGTAGTAAACCAGGCGATTTTTAAAAAAATCGTAGGACCAGTTTTTGAAAAAATTGCAAAAAAGTGAAAAATTACACGAATAAACTACTACTTCCGGTTAACCGATTTTGAGAAAAATGTTCGTGTCGGGTCCGGTAGTGGTGTGTAACTTAAGTTTCAAGTTTTAAGTTCGTACGATGTTCCGTTCTTGAGATATTCTGTACACACACACACACACACACACACACACACACACACACACACACACACACACACACACACACACACACACCACACACACACACACGGACACACACACAGACGAATTGCTAAAACATGTTTTTTGGGTTCAGGGGGTCTGAAAACGTAAAGATCCGGTGAAAACTCGATTTCGAAAAATCGACAATAAAACAATACTTTCCTTCCTATACATTCATATAAGCAAGAGAAAGTAATAAAGAAATATTTTTAAACTATCCTAAAAAAAGTAGTTCGATTTGCCACCCATGAAATAATTTTTAATAAATTGAGAGAAATTTCTGAAATAGAACGCCTGATTGAGATGTTAAGTACGGTTTTATACAAAAGACGGACGAATTGAGTAAACAAAATTCTGGAAATAGCACTTTTGCCAACCTAAACAGTTTTGAATAAATAAAAGCCAAGAGGCGCACAAAAGTAAATTAAACAATGTCTATTGGAAAACATTTTCAATTTCCTCGTAAGAAAAACAACCAAATTCTATTGACTGGACAAATTTACCTTAATATGAATCTAAGTTTTTTCAACGATTACAAATTCAAAAACTTATCCATAAAAACCGGGAAAATTAAAGACAATATTTATTTCTCATGTCTCTCGATATTAAGAGCATAATCTATTGATTTCCGAAAATTGTTTTAATATCTTACGTTATAATTAATTAATTTTCAATGATCTTAAAAAAAGAATGGAAGTATTGTTTTCAGGTCTATTTTTCTAAATTGAGTTTCACCGGATATAGGCTACACGTTTTCAGACCCACTGAACGTAAACATCATACATATAAACCGATTGGTCTGTATGTATGTGAACAAAATATCTCAAAAAATCTGGTGCGAAACACTCACACAACTTCCTCTCGCCAATGCAAATAATTAACAATATAACCTAAAATTAGTAATAAAACATTAGAATTAAACAAAAACCTAACCTAATTTTAATAATACGTAAAAGTACGCAAAATGGAAATCAACCTAAGTTTTGCTTAAAAATACGGAAAATCACTCTTTCACGCTAAACTAGGCTCTGAGAGAAAAATCCTTTTAATGAAAGTTGTAGATCTTTTAATTTCCTATAAATGGGATTATATACACTTTTGTCGTAAAATGCATACTAAAGCCGAAATCTTAAAAAAATAGATTTTTCATACGTTTTCGTGAGAAAAAAATAGAAAATTGCTAATTACCGCTAAAATAAGCGTTATAGAAAAAAATGTTTGAAACAAAAGTTGTGGGATTTTAAATTCTCTACAACTTTTATTATATAAATTTTTGCGCTAAAATGCATATTAAAGCCGTAATCTTAAAAAAAACAAATTTTTTACGTGGCAACAGCCTTACCAAGATTTTCAGCAAACATGGCACCTACCCTTTCTTGTAGAGCATAAAAATTTAGTAAACCAGGCGATTTTAAAAAAAATCGTAGGACCAGTTTTCGAGAAAAATCGCAAAAAGTGAAAAGTTACACGAATAAACTACTACTTCCGGTTGACCGATTTTGATAAAAATGTTCGTGTCGAGTCGTAAAGTAGTGGTATGTAACTTAAGTTTCAAGTTTCAAGTTTGTACGTTGTTCCGTTCTTGAGATATTCTGTTCACACACACAGACACACACGCACACACACACACACAGATCAATCGCTAAAAACATGTTTTTTTGGGTTCAGGGGGTCTGAAAACGTGTAGATCCGGTGAAAACTCGATTTTCAAAAATCGACATGAAAGCAATACTTTCCTTCCTATATATTCATATAGGCAAGAGAAAGTAAAAACGGGAAATTGTACATTGTTAAATTTTATGTTACTGTTTGTCTCCGGAAAGAAGACAGTTCGCGGAATTAAATAAATCATTTTTTTTATAATCATAAAATTTTTTGTAAATGCACTTTTACAATAGAAAAATTGGAGGAGTATATTTATTGTCCAGTAAATTTTACGATAATGAAACCGTTAAAAATTGATTTTGTTTCTGAAAATTCCATTTTTCTTCCATTGTCGTGTATTTTCTAAGCGTGCCTGTTTGTTAGTTGTCAAAAAGGCCTCACGTAATCAATAAAAAAGAAATTTATTCACGCATTTGAGCAGAACGGCGCGTTTTCCTACTAAATTAAAAACAAATTGAAAGAAATACAACATTTTCAGGAAAATATACGTACATTTTAGAAAAACTAGAAATAATTGTTTAACGGTTCTATGTAACTATAAAAATTTCACTGAACAAAAACCGTACGCCTCCAGTTTTTACTTTCCCTTGCCTTTAGGAATATATAGGAAGAAAAGTATTGTTTTCATGTCGATTTTTCGGAATGTAATTTTCACGTGATCTACACGTTTTCAGACCCCAGCACCCAAAAAACATGTTTTTAGCGATTGGTCTCTCTCTCTCTCTGTGTGTGTGTGTGTGTCTGTGAAAAGAATACCTCATGAACGGAAAATCATACGAACTTGAAACTTAAGTTAGACACCACTACCGGACCCGACACAAATATTTTCATCAAAATCGGTCAACCGGAAGTAGTAGTTTATTTGTGTAATTTTTACTTTTTTGCGATTTTCTCAAAAACGGGTCTACGATTTTTTTAAAAATCGCCTGGTTTACTAAATTTTTTATGCACTACAAGGGGTAAGTGCCATGTTTGCTGAAAATCTTGGTAAGGCTGTTGTCACGTAAAAAAATCTGTTTTTTTTAAATTACGGCTTTAATATGCATTTTAGCGCAAAAATTTATATAATAAAAGTTGTAGAAAAATTAAAATCCTACAACTTTTATTTCCAACACTTTTTTCTATACCGCTTATTCTAGCGGTAATTAGCAATTTTATGTTTTTTTCTCACAAAAACGTGTGAAAAATCGATTTTTTTAACGATTTCAGCCTTAGTATGCATTTTACGACAAAGGTGTATATAATAAAATTTATAGGAAATTAAAAGATCTACAACTTTTATCTCAAGTATTTTCTCTTTTATTTCAAGTATTTTTCTCTACAGAGCCTAGTTTAGCGTTAAAGAGTGATTTTCCGTATTTTTAAGCCAAACTGTTTGATTTTCATTATGCGTCTTTCACTTATGATTAAAATTAGGTTATGTGTATTGAAGTTAAATTTTTTTGTTTATTTTTAATGTTTTATGACTAATTTTAGGTTATATTTTTCATTATTTGAATAGGCAAGAGAAAGTTGTGTAAGTGTTTCACACCAGAGTTTTTTTCTAAAGGGTGTTGTTTTTAGAAATATAGAACTTTAAAATGAAATAAAAAACAGAATAATTGAACAATTGACGTGGAATTGGTTTTATTTTAAAGATAATTATTTGCCATTTTTATTTTAAAATAATTTTCGGCATGTGGCCGCCGCGGCTGGCTCGGACGTGGTCCAATCGAGACGTCCAATTTGTGACCACTTTTTTTACCATTTTGGGCCGTTTTTGGTATTAACGCGGCGAATGTTGCCTTCCAAGTCATCAATTGTATGTGGCTTATTGGAATAGACTAGCGACTTCATATACCCCCACAGAAAATAGTCCGGCGGTGTTAGATTGCACGACCTTGGAGGCCAATTAACAGGTCCAGAACGTGAAATCATGCGTTCACCAAACGTTTTCTTCAGTAAATCGATTGCGGCACGCGGTGTGTTACATTTTGCACCATCTTGTTGAAACCACAGCTCTCCAACATTAAGGCGATTCAATTCAGGAACAATTAAGTCATTGATCATGGCTCTGTAGCGTAGCGGTCACCATTGACTGTAAGAAATATCATTCTGTCCGGCATCATTTTTGAAGACGTAAGGACCAATGACCCACCAGCCCATAAAGCACACCAAACAGTCACTTTTACTGGATGTAAAAACTTCTCAACAGTAGGCCTATATCGAGGATTACCTTCACTCCAAATGCGGCAGTTTTTTTTATTCACGTAGCCATTCAACCAAAAATGGGCTTCATCACTGAACAAAATGCTCTGATGGACGATTATGTCAATCATAAAACGGACGTAGTGCGCAATAAGTTTCACGAACCGAACCATGATTTTCAAAATAAATTTGCACAATTTGCAAGCGTTGTTCAGGCGTCAGTCTATTCATTATAAAATGGCAAACCAAACTGAACATAAATTACAAAACAGTTTTCAAAATGGCCGGCATGGAAATCAGTACTGCCAACTTAAAGTTCTATACCTCTAAAAAAACACCCGTTATTATTTTAAAGCATTTAGGGCCTACCCTACAATAAATTTTAAGAATTAAACACAGAGGAAATGGTTTCTTAAATGGTAATATACACCCAGTTTTGCGAATCTCCTCCAACTCTCTCCTTTTCACAAACAATTAGTAGGTACCGTAAGAGTACCCGACACGGACATTTTCATCAAAATCGGTCTACCAGAAGAAGTTTATTTCCTTGATTTTTACTTTTTGTGATTTTCTCAAAACAGCTCTTAAGAGTTTTTTAAAAATCGCCTCATTTACTCGTTTTATGATCAAGAAGATAAAGTACGCACCAATTTTCTGAAATTCTTGGAAAGCCGTGCTCTCGTAGAAATGAATGTTTTTTTAAGATTGCGGCCTTCATATGCATTTTAGGGGAAAAGTGTATAGGATGTAGTCTAAGTGTTCGAACGTTTAAAAACCTTAAACTTTTATTTGAAACATTTTTGTACAACGCTCAGTTCGGCGGCAAAATTAGTGATTTTCTGTATTTTATCATAAAAATTGGTAAAAAATAAGACTTTTTACTTTCTCTTGCCTATATGAATATATAGAAAGGAAAGTATTGTTTTCATGTCAATTTTTCGAATTCGAGGTTTCATCAGATCTACACGTTTTCAGACCCCCTGAACCCAAAAAAAAACATGTTTTTAGCGATTGGTCTGTGTGTGTGTATACAAAATATCCTCAAGAAAGGAACATCGTGCGAACTTGAAACTTAAGTTACATACTACTACCGGACCCGATACGAACATTTTCATCAAATTCGGTCAACCGGAAGTAGTAGTTTCTTCGTGTAATTTTTCACTTTTTTGCGATTTTCTCATAAACTGGTCCTACGATTTTTTTTTAAATCGCTCCATTTACTTAATTCTTTATGCTCTACAAGATAGGATAGGCGCCATAATTGCTGAAATTCTTGGTGAGGCTGTTTTCACGTAAACCTTTTTTTTAAGATTGCGGCTTTATTATACATTTTACCGCAAAAATGTATATAATAAAAAATGTAGAGAATTTAAAATTCTACAACTTTTAATTCAAACATTTTTGTGTATAATGCTTAGTTTAGCAGTAATTAACGATTTTCTATTTTTATCTCACGAAAACGTGTGAAAAATAGATTTTTTTAAGATTCCGGCCTTAGTATGCATTTACCGACAAAATTGTATATAATCAAATTTATAGATAATTAAAAGGTCTACAACTTTCATTTAAAGCATTTTTTGTACAGTGCCTAGTTTAGCGCGAAAGAGCGAATTACCCGTATGTTTTAGCCAAACTAAGGTTGATTTTCATTGTGCGACTTTCATATATGATTAAAATTAGGTTATGTTAATTGAAGTTAATTATTTGTTTATTTCTAATGTTTTATTACTAATGTTAGGTTTATTGGTAATTATTTGCATTGGCAAGAGAAAGTCGTGTGAGTGTTTCACACCAGATTTTTAATATTGCAGCCTCAGATAGCAAAAACGTTTATAATTGTAAAATTCTGAGAAATAAAAAATCTACAAACTTCGTTTCTACTATTTTTTCCACACAGCTTAGTTTAGTGTCAATGAGTTATTTCCGTATTTTTAAGTTCTAAAGAGGATGATTTTTATTTAGGGTCATTAACTCATGATTAATATAAGGTTATGTTTTACTTTTTACATTGTTCACTCATGATAGGTGATATGATTCATTACTTACCTACATTGGCAATAGAAAGTCGTTTAATTGTTTCACATCAGAAATTTATTTCTTAAAACAGAAAATAATGATAAACGAAGAACAGCGATAAATATTATCGGACGAAACAATAATGTTCAATTTAAAAATATTTTCAATAAAAATAACTGGAAAATAAAAAATTATGTTTACAAAAAGGGAAATTAATTTTTTTCAGTTGGCAGTCAACCGTTTGTAAACCATATTATACGTGTTTTGTAAAAAAAGGCTTAAAGAAACGTCGCGAAAAAACTGCAAAGAGATTTCTTTACAAAAATAGAATCCAGATATTTGTGGAGGGAAAACAAAAAGTACCTTTACATCGCAATACGGGAAACTGTATTGGTTTATTTTCTTCAAGATTTTTTACTTTCTCTTGCTTATATGAATATTATAGGAAGGAAAGTACTGTTTTCATGTCGATTTTCCGAAATCGAGTTTTCACCGGATCTACACGTTTTCAGACCCCGTGAACCCAAAAAACATGTTTTTAGCGATTGGTCTGTGTGTGTGAGAACAGAATATCTCAAGAACGAAACATCGTACGAACTTGAAACTTAAGTTACATACCACTACCGGACCCGACACGAACATTTTTATCAAAATCGGTCAACCGGAAGTAGTAGTTTATACGTGTAATTTTAAACTTTTTTGCGATTTTTTCAAAAACTGGTCATACGATGTTTTTAAAAATCGCCTGATTTACTAATTTTTTCATGCTCTACAAGATAGGGTAGGCGTGATGTTTGCTGAAATTCTTGGTGAGGCTATTTTCACGTAAAAACATTATTTTTTCAAGATCGCGGCTTTAATATGCATTTAAGCGCAGAAATTTTATAATAAAAGTTGTAGAGAATGTAAAATTCCACAACTTTTGTTTCAAACATTTTTTTGTATAACGCTTAGTTTAGCGGTAATTAGCGAGTTTCTGTTTTTTCTCACGAAAACGTGTAAAAAATCTATTTTTTTAAGATTCCGGCCTTAGTATGCATTTTACGACAAAAAAGTATATAATAAAGCTTATAGGAAATTAAGAGATCTACAACTTTCATTTGTAGCGTTTTTTTGTACGTGTCTAGTTTGGCGTGAACGAGCGATTTTCCGTATTTTGAAGCCAAACTGAGGTTGATTTTCATTTTGCGTCTTTCAATATATGATGAAAATTATGTTATGTTTATTGAGGTTAGTTTTTGTTTATTTCTAATGTTTTATTACTAATGTTAGGTTTATTGTTAACTATTGGCATTGGCAAGAAAAAATTGTGTGAGTGTTTCACACCAGAGTTTTTTATATTTTAAACTATAATGTGCTAATTATTATTTAACCACATCCCGAAAAGAACCTTAGAGATAAGTGTCACAATATATTATATTGTTCATTATCTATATTAGCAAGAAAAAGTCGTGTTTAAGTTTTCTACACTGATTTTTTTATGACCAAATACTGAAAGAAACCTGTATAATGGTTTAAAATATAATAAAGGAAATTAATTTTTGTTAAGTTGGTAGTAAAACATTTACAAATAGAGTTATGCGATAAAAGGGATTAACGCAACACTGAAACGAAAGGTTGAAAAAGATTACTTAAAAAAAATACAAAGAGCGAAAGGAAAGAAAAACTGAAAAAATCTACCTGAGAACAAAAAAAAACTTAACGATTCTCTTTTAACTTAATTAATGATTAAACTGTATTTCATTTTTCCTTAGCCTATGTGTTTTACACTACCAGGAAAAATTTGTTTAAGTTTTGAAAAAAAAATCGATTGTCAAATACTTAAACGACTTCCTCTCTCCAATGTAGATAATAATCAATATGAGCTATGTTTAATCATTAGTAAACTATGTAAAATGAAAAACAAAACCTAATTTTAATCATGAGTGAATAAAATTATGTGAAAATCAACCTCTGTACAAATTAAAAATCTGATGTGAAACACTCACACAACTTTCTCTTGCCAATGCAAATAAGTAACAATAAACCTAACGTTAGTAATAAAACATTAAAAATAAACAAAAAACTAACCTCAAAAAACAAGAGTGAAAGACGAAAAATTAAAATCGACCTCAGTTTGGCTTCAAAATACTAAAATCACTCTTTCACGCTAAATTAGGCTCTGTAGAGAAAAATTCTTTAAATAAAAGTTGTAGATCTTTTTATTTTCTAAAAAATTAATTATATTATACACTTTTGTCGTAAAATACATACTAAGGCCGAAATCGTAAAAAAACTGATTTTTCACACGTTTTCGTGAGAAAAAAAACAGAAAATCGCTAATTACTTCTAAACTAAGCGTTATACAAAAAATGTTTGAAATTAAAGTTGTAGAATTTTAAATTTTCTACAACTTTTATTATAAATTTTTGCGCTTAATTGCATATTAAAGCCGTAATCCTAAAAAAAAATATGTTTTTACGAGAAAACAACCTCAGGATTTCAGCAAACATGACGCCTACCCTATCTTGTAGAGAATAAAAAAATTGAGTAAACTAGGCAATTTACAAAAAAAATTGTAGGACAAGTTTATGAAAAAATTGCAAAAAAGTAAAAAATTATACGAATAAACTACTACTTCCGGTTGACCGATTTTGATGAAAATGTTCGTGTCGTGTCCGGTAGTGGTATGTAACTTAAGTTTCACGTTTGTACGATATTCCGTTCTTGAGATATTCTGTTCACATACACACACACGCGCGCGCGCGCGCGCGCACACACACACACAGAACAATAGCTAAAAACATGTTATTTGGATTCAGGGGGTCTGAAAACGTGTAGATCCGGTGAAAACTCGATTTTGAAAAATCGATATGAAAACAATACTTCCTTCCTATATATTCATATAGGCAAGAGATAGTAAAAATACTGAAACTCAATTGACTGTAATTTAGGCTCCGTAGAGAAAAATGCTTCACTTATGAGTTGTAGGTTTTTTAATTTCCTAACATATGTCATATTATTAACATTGGTAAAAAAAAATCGTTTGAGTGTTTCCCACCAGATTTTGAAAGAATCAATTGAAAATATAGAATTGTTCATATCCGCTACGATTGTAATACGGTTTACCGCCCTTATAAAACGAAGAATAGCCCACTCATATATTCTGATATATATTTAATTGAAGAGTTATAATGCGATAAGTAGATTTATTTAAAGAAGAAAAAACTTTTCCATTATTATACTTCTAATAAGTTTTAATAAAAATTCGAAAAAGTTTTAAATTGAACATAATTCGGATTAATTTCACTTTTTTCGTTCTTGGTAGAGCATCTGGAAGTATTTTGATGGGGGGAATAGATTCGTTATCCGTGTTTCGTTTATCCGTGGTTTCGTGTTAACTGAGTCAAACCGTATCAGAGTCTTCAAATAATTTGTATAGACATTAAAATTATTATCAGAAAAGAATTTCAAGATTATTACAGACGTAACATTACTGTTAACTGTTTTTTGTTTCAACCATTTAATATCAGCATCGTTGGTTTATGCCTTGCACCCTAGCGTTCGATATATCGGACTACAAATGAAACCCAATTACCCAATTTACTTAATTATAAACCCAATTTACCCATTAGAATAAACCTAATTTACAATGTTACAATATTTAGGCCTACAATATTACATTGTTTAGAATGCGTTATTAATAATGTGTTATTAATATCTGTTTTATTTTCTCTTGCCATATATAAATATATAGGAAGGAAAGTATTGTTTTCATGTCGATTTTTCAAAATCGAGTTTTCACCGGATCTACACGTTTTTAGACCCCGTGAACCCAAAAAAACATGTTTAGCGATTGGTCTGTGTGTGTGTGTGTGTGTGTGTGTGTGTGTGTGTGTGTGTGTGTGTGTGTGCGTGTGTGTGTGTGAGAGAGAAACGAATATCTCAAGAAGAGAACATCGTACGAAGTTGAAACTTGCAACTTAAGGTACATACCACTACCAGACCCGACACGAACATTTTCATCAAAATCGGTCAACCGGAAGTAGTAGTTTATTCGTGTCATTTTTCACTTTTTTGTGATTTTTTTCAAAACCTGGTACTACGATTTTTTTAAAATCACCTGGTTTACTAAATTTTTTATGCTCTACAAGATAGGATAGGCGGCATGTTTACAAAAATTCTTGGTGAGGCTGTTTTCACGTAAAAAAAAATTGTATTTTTTTAAGATTACGGCTTTATAACGCATTCTAGCCCAAAAATGTGTATAATTAAAGTTGTAGTGAATTTAAAATCCTACAGCATATAATTCAAGCATTTTTTTGTATAACGCTTAGTTTAGCGGTAATTAGCGATTTTCTGTTTTTTTCTCACGAAAACGTGTGAACAATCGATTTGTTTAAGATTTCGGCCTTGGTATGCATTTTACGACAAAAGTGTATAATAATCAAATTTATAGGAAATTAAAAGATCTACGACTTTTATTTAGAGTTTCAAGTTTTAAGTTCGTACGACGTTCTGTTCTTGAGATATTCTGTATAGACTACTCACATACACACGCGCGCGCGCACACACACACACACAGACCAACCGCTAAAAACATGTTTTTTTGGGTTCAGGGGGTCAGGAAACGTGTAGATCCGGTGAAAACTCGATTTCGAAAAATCGACATGAAACAATCTTTCCTTCCTATAATATATTCATATAGGCAAGAGAAAGTAAAAAGCTAACAGATAAGATTAATAAATTAAATATTCATTCAATTTAGTAATTTACTGAGCTCGGAAAATAAAATGTAAATTCATTTTTAATTGTTTCAATTAATAGCTAGAGAAACTCTCCAAAATTTATAGAATAATTTGTTTATACGCAGTTTAATTAGATTGTAAGCGTATCATTATTAAACTAATAAACTACATAAATAGTTAAAGTCGAGATAAATTAATATTTGTAAATTTGTTTATAGCTTCATTAAATAAAGAAATGTAAGCGGAACACGAGAGAACCCATCGAAACGCATTAAACCGCTATTGGCGTGGGTGGTGACCTGGACTTTTTGGAAAAATTAACGAAGCTTCAGAGCGAAAACGCATCGCAACCAATTCCATGGTTATGATCCTGATCCACCTACCTCACCCAGGAAAGACGATATTTGTAAATTTAAAAAATTGTTAAATGGATTTTAATTATTTAATTAAACGTTTTTAATTTGTTTTCTAAATTTTGTTCAATTTATTACTTTCTCTTGCCTATATGAATGTATAGGAAGGAAGTATTGTTTTCATGTCGATTTTTCGAAATCGAGTTTTCACCGGATCTACACGTTTTCAGACCTTCTGAACCCAAAAAACATGTTTCTTAGCGATTGGTCTGTGTGTGTGTGTGTGTGTGTGTGTATGTGTGTGTGCGTGCGCGCGCGCGTGTGTGTGAACAGAATATCTCAAGAACGGAACATCGTACGAACTTGAATCTTGAAACTTAAGTTACATACCACTACCGGACCCGACACAAACATTTTTATCAAAATCGGTCAACCGGAAGTAGTAGTTAATTCGTGTAATTTTTCACTTTTTGCGATTTTCTCAAAAACTGGTCCTACGATTTTTTTTTAAAATCGCCTGGTTTACTCAATTTTTTATTCTCTACAAAATAGGGTAGGCGTCATGTTTGCTGAATTTCTTTCTCTTGCCTGTATGATATACAGGAAGGAAAGTATTGTTTTCATGTCGATTTTTCGAAATCGAGTTTTCACCGGATTTACACGTTTTCAAACCTCCTGAACCCAAAAAAACATGTTTTTAGCGATTGGTCTGTGTGTGTGTGTGTGAACAGAATATCTCAAAATCGGAACATTATACGAATTTGAAACTTGAAACTTCAGTTAGATACTACTACCGGACTCGACACGAACATTTTCATCAAAATCGGTCAACCGGAAGTAGTCGTTTATTCGTGTAATTTATCACTTTTTTGCGGTTTTCTCAAAAACTGGTCCTACGATTTTTTTTTAAACCGCCTCATTTACTATATCGTTTATGCTTTAAAAGAGAGGGTAGGCGCCATGTCTGCTGAAATTCATGAAAAGTGTAAACATCAAACCTCAAAACGAAACCTACATGCTTTAAAACGTCAAATTTTTAAAACTAACACTTGAAATTTTAATCCCAAAGTTTCGAACCACAAAGTTTAAACTTTTACATTTCAAACTTTAAACCTTCAAAAATCAAACCCTTACCTGAAACGTTTATAAATTTAATACCTAAAACTTTCAAACCCCTAACATGAAAACCTTCAAACATATAGTTACATTAATCCAAACATTTTATCAAATTTCAAACTCAAAACTTCAACCCCTTAAACTAAAAATCCAGTGTGAAACACTCACACAACTTTCTCTTGTCAATGCAAATAATCACCAATATAACCTAACATTAGTAGTAAAATATTAAAAAAATGAAAATCAACCTCAGTTAGGCTTAAAAATATGGAAATCACTCTTTCACGATAAACTAGGCTCTGTAGACAAAAATGCTCTGAATAAAAGTTGTAGATGTTTTAATTTTCTATAAATTTGATTATATACACTTTTGTTTAGATGAGGAGTAAAAGTTACATTAGGTAGTCATTTAAGGGAGGTCCTAGACCAATTTTATCATTTTTTTTAATTTTAAATAATTAAATCTGTAATTAAAAAATCCTGTGAAGCGTAGTATTGGGACGCCACTTAGTAGTAAGAAAAAGGGGGTCCTGGACCAAATTTTTTTCTTCTTTTTAAATAATTAAATTTTTAATTAAAATACTGAGGAGCGTATTTCATTTCACCCATCCGCTTCCACCTCATTCCACTCCGGCGAGGCTTACAATACCAAGGCCGAAATCTTAAAATAAACGATTTTTCATACACTTTCGCGAGAAAAAAATAGAAAATCGCTAATTACCGCTAAACTAAGCGTTAAACAAAAAAATGTTTTAAAATAAACGTTCTAGAATTTCAAATTCTCTACAACTTTTGTCGTATACATTTTTGCGGTAAATGCATATTAACGTCGCAATCTAAAAAAAACAACTTTTTTTTAGAAAACAGCCTCACCAAGAATTTCAGCAGACATGGTGCCTACCCTCTCTTGTAAAGCATAAAAAATGTAGTAAATGAGACGGTTTAAAAAAAAATCGTAGGACCAGTTTTTGAGAAAATCGCATAAAAATGATAAATTACACGAATAAACTACTACTTCCGGTTGACCGATTTTGATGAAAATGTTCGTGTCGAGTCCGGTAGTAGTATCTAACTTAAGTTTCAAGTTTTAAGTTCGTACAATGTTCCGATTTTGAGATTCTCTGTTCACACACGCGCGCGCGCACGCACGCACGCACACACACACACACACACACCCAGACCAATCGCTAAAAACATGTTTTTTGGGTTCAGGGGGTCTGAAAACGTGTAGATCCGGTGAAAACTCGATTTCGAAAAATCGACATGAAAACAATACTTTACTTTCTGTATATCATATATAGGCAAGAGAAAAAAAAAACTTTAACTTGTGAGGTTGAGTATTGTTGTTTATAAGTTTCAAAGTTTAAATCCCTTAAAACCATTTCAAACTTTCAAATTTCAACCCTCAGCATTACGAACATTGAAACTTCAAACCTCTAAAATTATAAATCTTCATAGTTAAAACTTGAAGCCTTTAAACGTCAAATCTCAACCTAAAAGGTTTACACCTTAAAATCTCCAATAATCAATTTCAAATTAAAAATTTTGAAACTTTAGGGCTTCAAACAGTAACCTTTACTTTCAAAACTTCAAACCTAAAAACTAACTTTTCTCATTCCCCAATCTTTTTGGCGGCCGAACTTTACCCTACGGCAAAAAGCGGGCGCGCATCGCACCCAGTTCCATGCTTATGATCCACTTATGATTCTGATCCACCTACCCCTCTCAGGTAAGACAATATTTGTAAATTTAAAAAATTGTTAAATTGATTTTAATTTTTTATTTTATTTTTTATTTTTAATTTACGCCCCAATTGGAGCACTCAAGTCACTCATGGACATGCGTTCCTTGAGGAGTTAGTTGTGGCACCACACTGTTGTTTTCTTCGTTTCCACATCAATTTCATACTCCTTGACCTGGTGGCTCTCAATCTCTCTGCTACAGCTGCATTCAGCTGTCTTCTCTCTCTGAAAGGCAGTTGGATTATCTTCTTTTCCTTTAGGATGGTCTTCTCCTCTCGTCTCTGGATCATTTCTTCATTTATATTCAAGTTCCTCATGTCTGACATGACTTCCTGTATCCATTTGTTTTGGATCTTATTCTTCATTTGGTAGTCAAGGAGCTGTTTAATGAGTCTTGAGTCAGGCAGTCTGCTAAGGTGGCCAAAGAAAGCGACTCTCCTCTTCCTCATTGTGTCCAATATCGGCTCATTTTCCTAATAAACTATATTGTTGTTGGGGACTATCCACCATTTTCCTTGGACTTGATGCTTGAAATTAATGGCTGTTCTTAATATTCTTCTGTCTATCTTTTGAAGTTTGTCCGTGGTTGATCGAGTGTTCAAGTTGAAAAGGGTCTCACTAGCATATGTAGCCTCTGGCTTGATTACAGAGTTATAATGCCTGATTTTGGAGTTAATTGATAGGGACTTCTTCTTATATATGGGCCAGGTGATTCTTTGGGCCTGTTTCAGTTTGGTTACTCTGTTCTCAATTGCAGGCTTTTCATTCAGATTCCATGTGATTATTTCACCGAGATACTTAAATTTCTGAACTATCTTTATTTTTTCTCCATTGCTTAGTTGCAGGCTCTGAAGTTCTTGTTTAAAGCCTGGCATTATCTCTGTTTTTCCCATGATATTTGGAGTCCAACTTTTGATGCTATTTCCTGCAGGGTTTCAATCTGATGCGTGGTTTCCTCCATACTGTTGGACAACAGTGCCAAATCATCCGCAAAGGCGAGGCAATTCACCCTGATCACTCTTCCAGCTTTGACCCCAGGTGGGCATTTCTTGTTCCACTCTCTTATAATCTTCTCCAGGACACAGTTGAACAGCAGTGGTGACAGTCCATCCCCTTGACGAAGCCCAGTCCTGATCTCAAATCCTTCCGACAATTCACCTCTGAACTTAACTTTTGAATTGGTGCCAGTCAAAGTGATTCCGACCAAATTAACTAGTTTCTTGTAGAGACCAAACTCTTCCAAAATTTTCAGCAGAGAACCGCGGCTGATACAGTCATATGCCTTTTTAAAGTCAATGAAGGCGACAACCAGCTTTTTCGCTCTAGTTCTCATGTGTTTCATGATCCATTTTAGGCTGACAATCTGTTCGGGACAGCTCCTTCCTGGTCTGAATCCTCCCTGGTATTCGCCGAGCTCCAGATCCAGTTGGTCTTGGATACGTGTTAGTAAAAATTTGGAGAATACTTTATATGTCACATCCAGAAGTGATATACCCCTATAGTTACCAGGATCCATTTTGTCACCCTTCTTGTGAAGTGGGTGAATGATGCCTGTGCTCCAGTGGTCAGGCATTCTCTCAGTGTTCCAAATATCTATGAGGCGTTTGTGGAGATTCCGCTTCGTGGACTCATGTGCGTTTTTTCAAAGTTCAGCTGTGAGTTGGTCTTCTCCTGATGCTTTGTAATTCTTAAGGGAATTGATTGCATCCCTCACTTCTTTAATTATTTAATTAAACGTTTTTAATTTGTTTTCTAAATTTTGTTCAATTTATTACTTTCTCTTGCCTATATGAATGTATAGGAAGGAAAGTATTGTTTTCATGTCGATTTTTCGAAATCAAGTTTTCACCGGATCTACACGTTTTCAGACCTTCTGAACCCAAAAAACATGTTTTTTAGCGATTGGTCTGTGTGTGTGTTTCTTGGTGTGCGTGTGTGTGAACAGAATGTTTTAAGAACGAAACATCGTACGAACTTAAAACTTGAAAGAAGACTAGAAGAAGAAAACTAGAAGTTACATACCACTACCGAACCCGACACAAACATTTTCATCAAAATCGGTCAACCGGAAGTAGTACTTTATTCGTGTAATTTTTCACTTTTTGCGATTTTCTTAAAAACTGGTCCTACGGTTTTTTTTTTAAATCGCCTGGTTTACGAAATTTTTTATTCTCTACAAGATAGGGTAGGCGTCATGTTTGCTGAATTTCTTGGTGAGGCTGGTTTCACGTAAAATAAATAGTTTTTTTAAGATTACGGCTTTAATATGGATTTCAGCGCAAAAGTTTATAGTAAAAGTTGTGGAAAATTTAAAATTCTACAACTTTTACTAGAAACATGTTTTCGTATAACGCTTAGTTTAGCAGTAATTAGAAATTTTCTTTTTTTTCTCACGAAAACGAGTAAAAAATCGATTTTTTTAAGATTTCGGCCTTATTATGCATTTTACGACAAAAGTGTATAATTCCTATAAGTCCTATAATTTTATAGGAATTAAAAAGATCTACAACTTTCATTTAAAGCATTTTTCTCTACAGAGCCTAGTTTAGTGTGAAGAAGTGATTTTTCGTGTTTTTAGGCCAAACTGAGGTTGATTTTCATTTTGCGTCTTTTATTATATGATGAAAATTAGGTTATGTTTCTTGAGGATAGTTTTTTATTTATTTCTGTTTTATTACTAATGTTAGGTTTATTGTTAATCATTTGCATTGGCAAGAGAAAGTTGTGTGAGTGTTTCACACCAGATTTGTTTAGTATAATTTACAGAAGAGGTAGAGGTGTAAAAGACACTAATCAGAGTTATCTCCTCTGAAAGTAATGAATTTCATTATACATTTAGACGCTGTGGTGAATGAAGTGGAAATATAATTTACAAGGTGGAAAATATGCGTTTTTCAGAGGGCCTGTCATGCTGATAAGCGTACTTTTCCAGCCAGTGAGGAAGGCACGTAAACCACCTTACTCCTTGTTTTACTTAGTAAAACCTCTACAGGTTCCAAACAGCCTTTCGGCTGATCAGCTTAACATCAGCATAATTTTCTAGTGTCTAGTATAACCTGATACAGTCATTTTACAGTAGCTTAGGAACTCAACCGTTACATAAAATTTTGGCTCCCAACGTGGGGCAGTCTCTCAAGGGGAGTTCATTCCGAAAATTCGATTCCATAATCAATTTTTTGAATTTTATTGAATATATGTATTTGGAATTTTCTGTTTAATTTGGTATACATAATGATGTATACGCATATTTATGATCCTACAAATATTTTAAGTTTTTTTTTTTATAAGGTCTGCAGGTTCGGAATTGTGGACAGTGAAATTTTCAGTTATTTATTTATTACGCTGAAACCACACAATCTAAAAGGCTGTGGAAGATGTCATTTTTCCCTTTTTTTATATTGGATTTGTAGGTTATGTTTTTAGATAGGTTGTATGTTATAATTGATTTTGTATAGTGGTTGAAAAGAGAAAAGTCAGTTTTTGTTGGTGTTATATCTGTGTTTATTATATCTGATTATTATTTATTTTAATTTGTAAACATGTTTTCTTACAAAAGACCCATTTTCTCAGAAACCGCAAAACAAAGAAATGAATTTTTGCTGCGTCTTTAGTACGTTACAATGGTACTTTGGATCCTCTTTCAGCGTTGTACATGTGGAATTAAGTTTAACTTTACGAAAAAATATCTTTTAAAAATTGGCCTGTCAAAAAAATTCATAACTTTTTTAAAAGTTGTTATATTTTAATGTCTGAGGATCAGAAGCCTCTTCTTGTATCCACAATTAATCCCTCAAAGTTACAGCTTTCAAATATTAATAGTTACTGAGATAATGGTTTCAAATTTTACTAATTTAACATTGGCGGGATACGTGGTATGAACTCCCCTTAAAGTAACATTACATTTGTAGCAACATAACCTATATAATATTTACTGGCTATGGTCAGGCTAAACAGGTTAGCCACTACATCAGATTCTAAACAGAAAATATTAATCTGTTAAATTAGTTTACTGGACACGATCGTAACAGGTGTACCACTACCTAGTTTTTAACACAAAAATATGAACTAGGTAGATCCTGGCTCTTAATGTTTGTAAAAACCTTTAAATAGAGCTATTAACAATGTAAATAGTAGAAACTGGCAGAATAAACATTTTTAATCATTTTATTAATTAATCTCAAAATTTGAGTTAATCTCAGTTGAATTACGTTGTATTTAACCCGTGAACGAAAATGATTTCAAGTTTATACTACGTAATTGAAGTTGACATCTAAATAATATTTACTAAAAGAGGAATTAAAAATCGAAATCAAAATAGAATAACAAACTAAAAACATCAATAATTAAGTTAATAAATAATGGATCTTTTCATATAGTGATCCGAATTTTAAGAACATTCTTAAATTTAGTGAATCAAATTTATTATCAATATAGTTGATTGAAACATGGATTTGAGGTGCTGTGTTATGACGACAGCGGTATAGGCATCGTAAACAAACGCTCTGACAAATTTCAAGATTTAAATATTAATCAATAAAATAAAACATACATATTATATTTCTGACCGTCAATGTTTAAAGTTATCGTCAATCACTAAATCGAATCGGGAATCCGGGAAATAAATTAATAAACTTATATTTAAAATCAAATCAAGGACAATCGCGAGACGCCGACCTCCATCAACTGAAAATATTCAGATTCAAGCAAGAAGAACCGGTAAATCATTAATAAATTCGTTTATATACAACTGAGATAATTTTAAATTCATTTTCTTTTCAAAATTTATTTTCAAATTATTTAAATAAAATATATTTATTAAATTCAAAAGCCAGTATACGTGAATTTCAATAGCGTAAGTTGATTTTCATTTGTTTGTTGTAGATTGTCAATTGTTTTTTTTTTATTATAGAAAGCTATTTAATTTAATTGAAGCAATAAACAATTATTCATTAAAACCCTGAGAATAAATTTAGAGTCATCATATTTTTGTAACGGGTGTTTTTTTAGAGGTATAGAACTTTAAGTTGGCAGTACTGAATTCCATGGCGGCCATTTTGAAAAGTGTTTTGTAATATATGCTCAGTTTGGTTTGCCATTTTATAATGAGTAGACTGACGCTTGCAAATTGTGCAGATTTATTTTGAAAATCATGGTTCAGTTCGTAAAACTTATCGCGCTCTACGTCCGTTTTATGATCGACATAATGTCCATCAGAGCAAATAATTCGCTCAACAATGAAAAGTTTTCGGTCAACATTTACTCTGAATGACAACACACATCCTTTGAGACGTCATACAGTGCGAACTGAAGAAGCTATTGCTGCTGTAGAGCGTAGCATTGAGGAAGACCCGAATGAGTCCATCCATATACGGCCCCAAATGCTGCAAAAAGTGGTTACAAATTGGACGTCTCGATTGGATCACGTCCGAGCCAGCCGTGGCGACCACATGCAGGAAATTATTTTTAAATAAAAATGGCAAATAATTATCTTTAAAATAAAACAAATTCCACGTCAATTGTTCAATTATTCTGTTTTATTTCATTTTAAAGTTCTATACCTCTAAAAAAATTACCCTTTAAATTATAATTAATATCTATTTATTTTTATTATTTAATTAAACGTCTTAAACTAACAACGAATTTGTGTTTATTCATTTTATTTGAATCGTGAACGTTACACAGTTACAATCAGTACTGTTGGAAGACTTTACAGAAAGTTCATGCACAGTAGCAGTATTTTTTATTGGTTTTTGATAGCCAACTGTTGAATTGGTAGACTTATGTGGAGAACATTTGCGACGTTAACAACTGGAATAACTAAGGCGATGCGTGTTGTTACCAAAGTAAAAAGAAGCAACAGGTGGGGTTTACGTTCACTGATAGTAGTGTAGTGGTTGGGGTGAGTTTTGTAAGGGTTGCGGCTGTTGTAGAGCGGGTGAAGTGGAAAGAGGTGGTGGGTGGGTGAAACGGATCGATAAAACCACTGTGTTCCATTTTCATAATCAAGTTTCTCTCTCTCGTTCGTTTTTCAACCACCCTTACGTCTCTTTGTCTACCTCTACATCAATGTCATATTGTAACCACCCCTATATAAGGGTGCACTGTGTGTATATATATATTTATTATTATGTAAGGATATTGCTACTCTGTTGTTTTATTTACATGTTTATTAAGTAACACTTCAACCTGTTTTTATTTTGTTACTTTTATTTAGTTTGCTGTCCTCTATTTACAATTAACTTACTCCCCCAGTAAGAAGTTGTGTGAGTTGTTGATGTACGGGCCTCCCGCAGTGGATTTATAATTAAATACACTAATTATTATTACTTTCTCTTGCCTATATGAATATATACGAAGGAAAGTATTGTTTTCATGTCGATTTTTCGAAATCGAGTTTTCACCGGATCTACACGTTTTCAGACCCCCTGAACCCAAAAAACATGTTTTTAGCGATTGGTCTGGGTGTGTGTGTGTGTGTGTGTGTGTGTGTATGAACAAAATATCTCAGGAACGGAAATTTGTACGAACTTGAAACTTGAAACGTAAGTTATGTACCACTACCGGACCCGAGACGAACATTTTCATCAAAATCAGTTAACCGGTAGCAGTAGTTTATTCGTGACATTTTTCACTTTTTTGCGATTTTCTCAGAAACGGTTACAACGATTTTTAAAAATCGCCTCATTTACTTAATTTTTTATGCTCTACAAGACAAGATAGGGTAGGCACCATGTCTGTTGAAATTTTTCAGAAGGTTGCTTTCTCGAGAAAATTTTCTTGGGATTGATTGGGATTTTTAATATGCTTCTTATCGCAAAAATGAATGTAAAAAGTTGTAGCCAATTTAAAATCCTACAACTTTTAGTTCAAACATTTTTTTGTACAACGTTTCGTTTACCGTTAATTAGCGATTTTGTTTTTTTCTCACGAAAACTTGTAAAAATCGAATTTTTTAAAGATTTCAGTCTTAGCATTGCATTTTACGACAAAAGTGTATAATTATCAAATTTATAGTAAATTAAAAGATCAACAACTTTTTTATAAAGCATTTTTCTCTACAGAGCCTAGTTTAGCGTGAAAGATTGATTTTCCGTATTTTTAAGCCAAACTGATGTTGTTTTTCGTTTTACATCGTTTACTCATGATTAAAATTAGGTTATGTATATTGAGGTTAGGTTTTTGTTTGTTTCTAATGTTTTATTACTAATGTTAGATTATATTGTTAATTATTGCCATTGGCAAGAGAAAGTTGTGTGAGTGTTTTACACCAGATTTTTTTATTTCTACCCATTCCATATCAGACAGGTTCAGTGTTATATTATTTGCATTCAATCTGATAGTTCCAGGGCTACAAAAAATTGTTGTTTCTTATTACTTGGTCACCCAATTATATGACTGAAGCATTTAAAAATAGAAGAGGTACAGGTGTATAGACGCTAATCAGAGTTATATCTTATGAGGAAATGAATTTCATTATACAGTAATTCCTCGTTATCCGCGGGGGTTACGTTCCAGAGGGTTACCGCGGTTAGTAAAACCGCGGATAATGATACCTTATATGAACGAAAAGATGAAGGTTAGGTTCTGAAGGTAAAGTCCTGTAGCCGTTTCAAGTGTTTAATACTTTTAGCAACATTTTACCATTATTATAATCTATGAATATTTAATAGCCTAAATACAGTAATGTACGCATAAAAAATTTAAGTTGCTTTAAAATAGTTAGTTATGGCTGTTTGCTTCTTCTTGTTTTCAAACTCCTTGTGGACTTCTTCGTATGGTATCATCAGCTTCTGAGTCCTCTTTTGAACTGAAGGGCCCTTTCCATGACTGGATCCGTCTCCAACACGTGGTCAGCCAATGCGTTGCCATGCTGAGGATCTCGTTGTTGGTTTGTGAAGAAATGCTTGGCTTCGTTTCAGGATCGTCGAACACACAAAGTTCTGTACGTACGTACGAAAAAGTTAGACAGACACATGGAGGAAAACGTACGGAGAAATTACAGTATGGGCGTACATATGGCGGTGAGGGTGGGGTGTTACTGGCGGGGCCGGTACCCGGTGACTGGAAACGTTTGTAACATAAGTTGTAGGGGGTACATGAAGCAAGCGGAGAACACGCTGCACGAGTAATCAGCCCAAAGGGAGAGAGAGATACCTCCATAATTGGTCAGCATTGCATGTGTTAACCGGGTACAAATTTGTTTTATTTCAATATTAATTACATTAGGGTTGTAAATAATTTAAAAATAAAATTTTATGATTTGGAAAAATCTGATAGGTTATCATGACAGGATGCGACATCACGCACTGCACGGCAATCAATGGAAGCTGTGCGAGTATTGTTTGGTAACCGTGTCATCTGAAGATTCGATAACGTGTCCTGGCCTCCTAGATCGCCAGATTTGTCCGCTTGCGATTTTTTTTTGTGGGGCTATCTCAAAACAAAAGTGTTCACAACTCGACCAAGAACTGTGGATGAGTTAAAACAGAGAATTCGGGATGAAATTCACAGTATCCCAGTTGAGATGTTGCAGAGATCAATGAGGAATCTCCAACGCAGATTTCAAGAATGTATTCGTACAGGAGGACGCCATCTAAAGGATGTAATTTTAAAAAAATGATAAATTCCATTAATGTTTCTTAAATGGCAAGTTTTGATGTTTTAATTATTATAATAAAATTATTTTCTTCTATCACTCTGGTTTTTTGAATTTTTAAAAATTCCCGTTATTCCGTGTCACGTAAAACTTGGCGGTTCTTCATTAAAACGAGACCTACCTTGTTCTATGGCTATCCCTTCATTTAATGAACTGCCCGTGTTGTAATTGGATTATGAGTTTAATACATCATAAACTTCTTTACAAGCGTATCGTTTCTCTGGTCGATTTTTATGTTCACTACAAGTCGGTTTTATCGGACGTAGAACGGCAATACAAATCAGCAAATTTAAATGTGGGACTGTATTCGTCTTTAAGACACGTTTTAAAGGAAGATGTAGTAACTCGGACTTTAAATCGCGTAGACTACATATCCGATTTGTCGAAATGTACTAAACACACACGACCACTATCAGCAGAAAATGAATCGGCCCGCTTACAAGTATTTATCCACTTCATTCAGGTTTCAATAGCCTTTGAAAAACGGTAAAACTTATAATGCCCAAGTCCTTTTGGTGTCTATCGTGATTAGAACATCCGGAAATTACACAACGCACCATTATTAAAGACTAATAAAGTATTACAGACCGTATTAAGACTAGTAAACATCACAGACCGAGACGGTACGTATCGTGCGTTGGCTGTCGTTGGTGACCAGTGACGTCAGAGGGCGGGGCTTGTCACTGCGCATATTGTTGTTGGTCCCTACCGACTAGTAAAGTATAGTCGTAAGAAAGTGAGAAAGGAATTCCCCCCCTTCCACTCCACTCCAGATCACGTGTAATACTAGCCGAACCGCATAACAACGGCAGCTTCAACGCCTCTACTACTCTGCCTGATATTATTAGCTACTATTATAAGAAATGAAAACCAATGATACACCACCACACCCCTCTTTCACTTCCCGCTCAAAAAACGTTATCACACTATTAATAATTTCACGACTTTACGCAAAACTTGACCTTTTTTGCCGACTTTATTTTTCCTCCTATTTTCACTGATTTTATATGAACTCAGAACTTAACCGAGTCAATGAAAAAGTAAACAGCTTTGAATAATATAAGACACTACATTAGAAATTAAAATCCGATAAATACCAATATAGTAAATAATAAAAATAAATACATGAGGTAAAACAACAAAGATAGATTATAATCGAGTAATATAATAATATTTATGTAGAATAACACTTCACTTCAATAACTAACTTATCACTAACTAATTAATTATAACTAATTAATCACTTCAATACATTATGGTTAGAACTCAACTACAGAGTTGTCAAGTAGCACTACTCACGCACTCCCCTCTCCTTATTGATTGGACTTTTCCATACAGACTACTACCCAACAGCTTAGACTGGCCCAAGAAACTGTGACGTCATTGTTTCCTTTTACAGAATATTTTCACTATAACCGCGAGCAAACCCGATTTTGCGACACACCAGTCAAGAAAACTCCGCCATTGCCGGTCGCAAGCCCGGGGCCTCATCATGCAAGTGATGAGGAAGGAGGAGCGGGAGGAGTAACAACCTCGTTAAAAAACCAGGGTCCATCTGGCTCCGGATGGTAGCACCCTGTAAGGGCCCCTGCCTAGGGTTACTAGGTGAAAAATGGTCAACGACTCTGACGGCGGAAGAGGAAAACTTTTCCCAACGGCAGAGGAGGCGGATGAACCTGGGGGAGTCAACCCTGAGAACAAATCCTGCGGGTTTGGAAGCAGCAAGATGGCAGCCCCATCACCAAACTTGCTCAGCGCAGCGCCCGTACCGCGGCCTGGGGACTTATCTATTACTGGCAAGCGTCAAAATAGAGCCTCGGATAAGGACTGGAATAATCGGATAACAAATGGCAAACCAAATAAGAATCGAAATTGGATAACGGAAACTGTGAAAATCGCTACGTGGAATGTAAGAGGTATAGCTAATAAGGAGATTGAACTGGCACACCTGTTGAAAGAAAATAATATTAAAGTAGCAGCTATAACAGAAACAAAAAAGAAATTAACTGGTAGTTGTTATAGGGAAAATTATATAATGCTTTATAGTGGAGTGAACCAAAAGCAAAGAGCAAGTAAGGGAGTGGCTGTGTTCATAGATAAAGCATGGGAATCGAGAATTAGAGATTACACCTTTATAAACGCAAGACTAATGACTGTCAGGATACGACACGAGCGAGGAAACTTCACCATCATTGCAGCCTATGCACCCGAAGAGTCTACTGATGCAGCAAAAGTAAAAGAATCAGAGGAGTTCCACAAGCAGCTGCAGAGAGTGGTTTGTGGTGCAAATGTGAATGATGATATAGTTTTGATGGGTGACCTTAATGGCAGAGTGGGAAATCGCCCAATACACAAATGTGTTGGTACTTTTGGGGAAGATACTCTGAACAGGAATGGAGAAAGATTGAGAGACTTTGTGACTTATAACCACCTGAAAATAACCAACACATTCTTTCGAAAGAAAGACATCCACACATTTACATGGAGTGCAAGAGGAGGTCGGTCAATAATAGACTATATCATAATCAATCAACGATTGGCTGCTCATGTGAAAGATGTGAGGGTTTTTAGAGGTCAGGATTTGTTCACGGATCATTTTCTTCTGGTATGCAAGTTGAACATACACAAGAGGTGGAAAAAATCTTCAAACAGTAATCCCAACCAGAACACAGCAGGTGAAAATTTCAAGGTGTCTCTATTAGAAGAAGAAAGTGCAAAAACACTTTATCAACAGCGCCTCACAAATCGACTGGCCAGTATTCCTACTGCTGAGGATGTGGAGTTGGAGTGGCAAAATATTTCCAATGCCATAAAATTGAGTGCCAGGGAGGCCTTGGGGACAAGAAGAAAAATCAGTAGGAAAAAAGGCCCAAGAATATGGAACGATGAAACAGAGAGAGCAGTAAGGAAAAACAAAGGACCTACAGAATATATTTGAATGATCCCTCAGAAAGAAACAGAGCCTCATATAATAGTGCCAGAAATATTGCTAAGCGAGTAATGAGAAAAGCACATCAGGAATCTTGGGAGAAATTTATCAGCACTGTGGAAGATGACATTCATGGAAGACAGGAACTGGCATATAAATTCATGAAGATGATGGCTAATGAAAACAGGGAAGGAGTAAATATACGCTGTATTGAGGAGCAGAAATGGATAGAACATTATGAAAAGCTATGGTTTGATGAGGCGGCAACAAACGAAGACACATTCCCTACACAATGCTCCTTGTGCCATATTGATCAACTGACCATGGAAGAGCTTCAAGCAGCAATAAAAGGTTCCAAGAATAGAAAAGCGCCTGGGCTCAATGGAATCAATATGGAGCTCCTGAAATATGGAGGTATAATGCTACACTTGCGACTCCTACATCTATTTAACATCTGCTGGAAGACTCACACTGCTCCAGAGGAATGGAAGATGGCCAAAATAATCTCTATTTTTAAAAAAGGGGATCGAACAAATCCAGAAAACTATAGAGGGATCAGTCTTCTAGATACAGCTTACAAGTTATATGCTACGATAATCTCTAAACGACTTCAAATTATAACAGAAGTATTATTACAAGAGAGTCAAATGGGGTTCAGGAGAGGGCGATCCTGTATCGACGCGGTATTCACTTTGAAAATTAGTATAGAAAAACGCCGAGAGTACAACTGTGAAACGCACATGGCCTTCGTGGACTGGGAGAAAGCGTTTGACAACGTCGATAGGAAACTACTCTGGAGAATAATGGAGAAACATGGTTACCCCAAGCACTTGATAAGTAGCATACGAAGTTTGTACAACGATTCTTCAATAAAAATGGAGGTGCAGTGTGGGAGACTGTCCAGGAAAATTCCTACGAATAAAGGTGTTAAACAGGGGTGTCCAATATCTCCAACGCTATTCAATATATATGTTAGTGAGCTTATGTATGAATGGCAATCAAAAGTTGACAAAGGCATTCCTCTTGCCCGAAATACTTTTATAAATAATTTATTATTTGCTGACGACACAGTTATACTGCAGGAATCTGAAGACAAGCTACAAATTTCAATGCATAAGCTACATATTTTGAGTAAATGTTTTAATATGAAAATTTCAAGAAAGAAAACAAAAATAATGGCTTTCCAGGGGAAATGGCCAACAAGGTCCAAGATAATGATTGACAATACTATTTTTGACCAAGTGAGCAATTTTAAATATCTTGGTTGTGACATAACATACGACCAGGATAAAGATGTCCAGCAAAAAATAACAAAGTTCAGCTCGGTATGTGGGGCAATAAGTAGGTCCCTGAAGAACAAAGCTAGGAAGGATACGCTAATGAAATTTTATAGAGTTATGGCGATACCTACCTTAGCTTATGGAAGTGAAGCATGGGTGCTGTCTAAGAAACAAGAATCCAAGATTCAAGCAGCAGAGATGAAATTTCTTAGACATATAAAGGGATGCACCAGAGAAGATCGCTTCAGGAACGAAGTAATAAGGGAGGAATGTGGAACACAACCGCTAGCTGACATAATCAAGCAATACAAAGGAAAATGGTCAGAACATCTTTTCAGAATGCTGCAAGACCGCCTTCCTTTGAACGCATGGCATCATATACCAAGGGGTAGAAGAGGTATTGGAAGACCGAGGAGGAGATGGACGCCGGAACAGGCTTAGCTCACAGCTAAAATAGCCTAATCCATGACGACGACGACCAGTCAAGAAGCGGTAACATAGTTTCAAAATCGACGACTGCTCTAGGGTTAAAAAAAGTTGGTCCATTATCTTCTGTTTCAAACACGAGTGGCGTTTGAATGATGAACGGTCACGCAAACGCTTTAGCATTAATAGTTCAGCAGACGTGACACATTAGTTAGGGTAAGCGCACAATGAACGCTGGTCGCAGGTCGCTGGTACTGATTGGCGGTGGCGAACGCGCATAGTGGTAGCATGTAACTACGCGCCTAACCTTCTTTCAGTTGTCGGTATTCAACATAAGTTTCAGTAGCAGCAGAAATGATGAATTATTCATAATGGAAAAAATTTACACGAAATTATTATCATTTAAAGATGATGCCGTTAGTGACATTAATAAGAACAGAAAATTGTAGTAATTAGCAAAATAAGTGATATGTTTTTTTATGTTTTATAACGGGTGTTTTATTAAGGACGTAACCCTGATTATATTAAGAAGATAGAAGTAATACATTGGTATATTTTCTGTCCCCCAATCGGTAAATTTGCAACAGTGTAGTCAAGGCCAACTACCTAACACAGTTAAAATGTTCCAGTCAAGCATTAGTGTGGTGACAGGAGTCGTTTCGTTATTTTGTGTCAGCAATAGTTTTTTCCAAGGAAGAACGCGTGTTTATTGTAGAGACTTACATAGCGAGTAAATGCGTGAGTGCAATGCTTTTTCATAGAAAGCATGAGGATTTGTTTCACTCCATATTCTACAGTTCTGACTATTCACATAGCCATCTAAATGAAACCAAGCCTCATCACTAAAATAAAAATGATCCAACAATTAAATACCATTTTCTTCAACCAAAGATCAAAACCACCGACAATATTGTAATCGTTTCTGATGGTCTGTAGCTTTCAGTTCATGAGTTACTCCAACGCGATAAGGATGCAAATGTAAGCACCGTCCCGAATCCGGCGCGTCAGTCTTGTCGGCGTCACCGAACCGTCAAAACGATATTTTTTCTCGACGATATTTTGTTTTTTACGGACGTGTTTGTCTTTATGTAAATGACTTAATGGAGTTTGACGGAAGGAAAACTGACGTACATGTTTGAATACTGTCATCATTTTTGACTTTAAGTGGCCGTGCCGGTTCCGTTTCGGAGCGGTGACGTGACTGATGTGTGTGAATTGTTCTTTATACGTAATTCCAAAAAAAGTTAATTTGTGACTTAAGTTATTAGCAAATTAAAATACAGAATCATAGCCTTAAAATTGCATGGGCGAAGCCGCGACGGGGCGCTATCTATTATATAATAAGAGATGTCCTGGTTTTCAGATAAACTTAAGTTTTCTAAGCTGTCGTTAACAAAGGATTTTACAAAATTTTTATTTTAAATGGTAGAATTCGCAAAAATACCCTCCCATAAGAAATTCAGAGAGTATAATTAAACAGCTGATTCTTTGTTTACGTTTGCGTGAACGAAGCCACGACGGGACCCGCTAGTTATTTATATAAACTTTATATATTAAAAAAATTGTCTATGAATCTGAAAAAGCTATTTATTTTAAAAAACCGCCTCATTTATTGCATTTTTAATGCTTTACACGATGGGGTAAGCGCCATGTCTGCTGAAATTCTTCGGGAGGCAGTTCTCTCGTAGAAAAATTTGTTTCTTTGAAGATTGCGGCTTAAATATGCATTTTTAGAGCCAACTTGTAAAGTCAAAGTTGTGGAACGTTTAAAACCCACAGCTTTTATTTTAAAAAATTGTAAAACGCTTGGTTTATCGGCTTTCTGTTTTTTCCCATTAAAATCTGTAAAAAATAGGATATTTTAAGATTCCGATCTTAGTATTTTACGACAATAATGCTTATACGTTATTTAAGTTATAAGAAAATTAAACATTCTACAACTTTTATTTTAAGTATTCTTTCTTTACAAAGCCTATTTTAGAGGCAATCACTGAGTTTCCGTATTTTTGAGTTGTAGAGGTTGATTTTCATTTCTCATTATTCACTCAAGATTATTAAAATTAGGTTATATTGTTTATTTTACATAGTTTACTAGTTTGAAAGTGGAACCTGTGTGAACTTATACTCCTGGTATTTTCGCGGAACCTAGAAGCTGATGGCAATGTAGTTACGAAAAAAACAAACATAGGTTATAATTTCATTATTTACATTGGCAAGAGAAAGTTGTGTGTATGTATTTCACACCAGGGGTTTTTACTTTCTCTTGCCTATATGAATAGATATATAGAAAGGAAAGTATTGTTTTCATGTCGATTTCCGAAATCGAGTTTTCACCAGATCTACACGTTTTCAGAACCCCTGAATGCAAAAAACATGTTTTTAGCGATTGGTCTGTGTGTGTATACAGAATATCTCAAGAACGGAACATCTTACGAACTTGAAACTTAAAACTTAAGTTAAATTCTACCACTACCGGACCCGACAGGAAAATTTTCCACAAAATCGGTCAACCGGAAGTAGTAGTTTATTCGTGTCATTTTTCACTTTTTTGCAAATTTCTCAAAAACTGGTCCTACGATTTTTCTTAAAATCGCCTTGTTTACTAAATTTATTATGCTCTACAAGATAGGGTAGGCGCCATGTTTGCTGAAATTCTTGGTGAGGCTGTTTTCACGTAAAAAAATTGTTTTTTAAGATTACGGCTTTAATATGAATTTTAGCGCAAAAAATTATATAATAACAGTTGTAGAAAACTCAAATCCTACAACTTTTATTTCAAACATTTTTTTCTGTAACGCTTAGTTTAGCGGTAATTAGCATTTTGCTGTTTTTTCTCACGAAAACGTGTGAAAAATTGATTTTTTTAAGATTTCGGACTTAGTATGCATTTTACGACGAAAGTGTAAAGTGTCCTTATCAGATTTATAGAAAATTAAAAATTTCTATAACTTTTTATTAAAGTATTTTTCTCTACAGAGCCTAGTTTAGCGTGAAAGAGTGATTTTCCGTATTTTTAAGCCAAAGTGAGGTTAATTTTCTTTTTGCGTCTTTCACTTACAATTAAAATTAGGTAATGTGTATTGTGGTTAGTTTTTTTTGTTTATTTTTAATGTTTTATTACTACTGTTAGGTTATATTGTTAATTATTTGCATTGGCAAGAGAAAGTTAAGTGAGTGTTTCACACCAGATTTTTGGTAAAGTAATGGGAAAATAAATAAATACAGAAATCCAATACATTTTGTTACTATGTTATTAAAAGTACGTATTGTACGTAGAAGACAAGATAATTGATGAAGACGGTTTTATATTTTCCCTGAATCTACGTTCTCTATCTGAAAACCCCCGATTTTTACCGACCCTTAATTCGCTTTTTTCTTTTTCACCCCATTCCAGGGTGCATTACTTAATTTATATCGCTGGAGGAAATTATTAATCTTCCGCGAAGCGTATAATATCATAGCAGTAATAAACGATTTCCTTATTCCTTTGCAAACTGAATTTCATTTGAAATTATTAACTATACGAGTTTCTTATCTCCTAACCATACCTAGCCATTTGATTCTAGAAATGAAAATACGATAATAATAATGTGGTGTGAAACAATCGCACGATTTTATCTTGCTAATGTAAATATTGAATAAAATAACCTATGTTTAACCCTTTCAGTACCAACGTCCGGAAAACAGGACGTTGATATATTTTTCGTAGTGGCATCTGGTTAACCGAACGTATGTAAGTTATGCATAAAGTGCCAACGTCCGGATAACCGAAAATTTACAAAAAACGTTTTTACACAAAAATTAATGGAATAATATATTTTGAAACTGCCTCCGTGGCATAGTGACTAGTGCGCTAGTCTGCAAAGCGAAAGGTCCCGGGTTCGATTCCCGGCTAGGATCAGGAAATTTTAACACGTTAAAACCACCGTTAAGGTACCAAAACCCACAGTAGTTGCTGATGACCAAGCTGTTGATGCGACTTTAAAAAATAAACTAAAAGAACTGTTCTGAATATTTTTAGTGTTAGAACGATTTCTTTTGTTTTGAACATAATAAAAATTAATTTTTAACATGAAATTTTATATTTCTGTAACGATGAAATTTTGGTTGGCAGTGGCAGACGTAGGCCTACTCCTGCAAGGTTTCCAAATAAGGGCTGCCACTTTTTGTACACCCTAATTCAAATTAAATGGCTTTAGATCCAACTTTTAAATATTGTTTCGGCACTGAAAGAGTTAATCATCGGTAATAATAAACTATATACCTTTCTCTTACCCTATAGGGCCTATGAATAAATAGGGAAGGAAATACCGTACTAACTCAAATATACCGCGCACATTTTTCGACCGAAATCGATCCCATAAAATGGTGTGCGTGTTATACTGTACTTTCTCGAATATACCGCGTAACCAATTTTTGAAGGTATTTTAAGAAAAAATTAAAACTCAAAAATAAAATGAAAATAAAAACTTACCAATTTATTTGTTTACATAGAAAAATCTTCATAAGTTTGAATAATCATTTAGCGAGAATAGGTACTTTCTCATTGTACGTATCAATGCTTTATACAGAATTCGCTATTTGTTAGAAGACTAACAAAAATTGCGGGAAAATGAAAAGGTCGGAATACGAAATAATCTGAGAGTGGATTAAAACTGGATGGGCACGGATTTCACCAGAGTTTGTTTTAAAAAGTTTTCTGAAATGTTCTGAAAAGTTTTCTAATGCACTCGATGGCTCAGAAAAGGACACACTTTGGGACGAAAATCCAGACGCGGGTTCTGACAGCGCCGGTAATGACGAAGACAGCTATGAGAGAGAGTAAATTTTTATCGTTAGTTTTATTTCTTCGTTTTAATTTCGTTCTTCTTATTTGAAAGTAACATTTTATAGTTGAGCAATTATTTAGTTAATTGTGATTATACAATGAAAATGTACCCATTCTCGCTTGTGAATTATTATTAAAAATTGTGAAGATTTTTCACTGTGTAAAAATAAATTGGTTAGTTTTCAATTTCATTGTATTTTTGACTGTATTAATTTTTTCTGAACGTACCTTCGGAATTGGGTGTGCAGTATACGAGGTGTGGCTATCAATTAACGAGACTGACGTAGTAAAAAAATTTATTTTTATTTTGTACATAATCACTTATTGTCACCTTCAATATAAACTCCTTTTTCTATCCTTACAACGCTCCATGCTAATTTTCCATTGTTGGAAACGGTGCTGGAAGTCCTGTTCTGTCAGCTCCTTCAGGACTTGTGCCGCTTTCTCTTTTACAGCTTCCACAGACTCAAATCTTGTCCCTTTTAATATAGATTTCACCTTAGGGAACAGGTAAAAGATTGTAACATGTGATGAAACGTTGGGTTTTTAGTTATGATCCGGAAATGAAGCGCCAATCCATGCACTAGAAGAGCCGAACTTCACCGAGAGCCAACAAAGCTCGAACGAGCAAATCAAAATTTAAAGCAATGATGATTGTTTTTTTATATCCATGGGATTGTGTAACTTCACTGGATTTCTGAAGGTCAAAAAATTAATCAATATTACTACCTTGAGGTACTTTCTAAACTACGTCAATGAGTAAGGAAAACCGCCCCGAAATGTGAAAGGACAAATCATGGGTTTTCCACCAAGACAATGCGCCCGCTCATTCCGCGTTATCTGTCAAGAGGTTCCTAGCCAAGTACAGCCTCTCAGTGTTAGAACATCCGCCTTATTCACCAGATCTTGCACCATGTGACTTCTACCTGTTTCCTAAGGTGAAATCTGCATTAAAAGGGGCAAGATTTAAGTCTGTGGAAGCTGTAAAAGAGAAAGCGTCACGTGTCCTGAAGGAGCTGACAGAAGATGACTTCCAGCACAGTATCCAACAATGGAAAATTCGCATGGAGCGTTGTAGGGATAGAGAAGGAGTGTATACTGAAGGTGACAATAAGACACTATGTATAAAATTTAAAAAAAAATTTTTACAACGTCAGTCTCGTTATTAGATAGCCACACCTCGTACACGTTTTCAGCCCCGTGTACCGAAAAATATATTTTAGCGATTGGTTTGTGTGTGAACATATCTCAAGAACGGAACATTGTACGAAATTGAAATTTGAAACTTAAGTTAGGTACCATCAAAGGACCTGACCCGAACATTTTCATTTAAATCGGTCTACCGGAAGTAGTAGTTTATTCGTGTCATTTGGCACTTTTTTGTAATTATCATTTTCTCATAAACGGCTCCTACGAATTTTTTAAATCGCCTAATTTACAATTTGTTATGCTCTGCAAGATAGGCCAAGTACTATTTCTGCTGAAATTCTTAAGGAGGCTCTCGTAGAAATTCTCTCGTAGAAAAAGTGATTTTTTTAGGATTGCAGCCTTATATGCATTTTAGAGCAAAAGTGTATATAATCAAAGTTGTAGAACATATAAAAACCTACACTTTATATTTGTATAAGTTTTTCTTTCCTATAACTTATAGTTTAGCGGTAATTGGTGATTTATTTTTATCATCAAAATCTGTAAAGAAAATTGGATTTTTTAAGATCCCGGCACAAAGAAAAATATTTTTTTACAATAAAAGTTTATATAATGAAAATTATAGGAAATTAAAATTCTACAACTTTAATTTACTTTAACATTTTTCTCTACACACCGTAGTTTAGCGTCAAAGAGTGATTTTCTGTATTATTAAGCCAAAATGAGGTTGATTTTCATTTTGCATCAACAGCTTGATCATTAGCGACTACGGTGGGTTAAGAACTGTAATGATAGATTTTGGCACGTAATAAATTGCAAACCCTAGCCGGGAATTGAACCCGTGATGTCCGCTTAGTAGTCTAGTGCGCTATTTACTACGCCACGGAGTGGGCCATTTTTTTATTTTACGTTGTTTACTAATGTTAGGTTATATTGGTAATTATTTACATTGACAAGAGAAAGTCGTGTGAGTGTTTCACACCAGATTTTTTTAAAATTTGGGCTCAAACACTATTTTAACAAAAAGAAAAATATATAAAAAAATTGGTGAATACCGTAGTATTTTTTTAATACAAGTAAGTACCTAGTATAACATTTCCTCCATAATACACAACCATCTGTATACCCAGTACAAAGAAACCACTCTGTCTTGCAAACCACCCTTGCCCCCTCGCCCCGGTAACAAAAGGTCTTTTGAGTCACTTGACAACCCCTAAAAGCATCCACCGTTTCAATCTTAACGTCTTATTCACCAACTTGTATCAAGTAACGCCAAATGAAGTACGTGCATTTCCTTCTACACTTCTTTCCTTATTTTATTATTTTTATTTGACACTACCATTTTATTATTTTATTATTTACAAAATTGGAGTTAAAACGAAAGGAAAATGTAATAATCGTGTACCTCCAATTCAAACCTTTCGCCTTTAACAAATCAATGTCAGTGTTTCTCAAAATTATTGATCAGTACTGATATGAAAATATCTTTATTTAATTTACTTTGTAGTTTACTTATCTTTCTTGGAATTTTTCTCTTAGCCACCTACGCAAGGGACGAAACAAGAAAAATTGTCTCGCGACGAAACACCATTATTAGTGTTTATACAATATAAAATAAGTAAACAAATATTTAACAACAAGAACTTTCTTTGTACAATTGAAATTTTATATTGGTACTTTCATTATTCCTACATTTTTACTTTCTCTTGCCTATATGAATGTATAGGAAGGAAAGTATTGTTTTCATGTCAATTTTTCACCGGATCTACACGTTTTCAGACCCCCTGAACCCAAAAAACATGATTTTAGCGATTGGTCTGTGTGTGTGTGTGTGTGTGTGTGTGTGTGTGTGTGTGTGTGTGTGTGTGTGTGTGTGTGTGTGTGTGTGTGTGTGTGAACAGAATATCTCAAGAACGGAACATCGTACGAACTTCAAACTTAAAACTTAAGTTACATACCACTACCGAACCCGACACGAACATGTTTATCAAAATCGGTCAACCGGAAGTAGTAGTTTATTCACGAAAATTTTCACTTTTTTATAATTTTTTCAAAAACTGGTCATAAGATTTTTTTAAAAATCGCCTGGTTTACTAAATTATTTATGCTCTACAAGATAGGGTAGGTGGTATGTATTCTGAAATTCTTGGTGAGGCTGTTTTCAAGTAAAAAAATTAGTTTTTTAAGATTAGGCCTACGACTTTAATATGCATTTTAGCGCAAAAATGTATAGGATAAAAAATGTAGAGAATTTAAAATCCTACAACTTATTGTCCTACATTTTTTTGTATAACGCTTAGTTTAGCGGTAATTAGCGATTTTCTGTTTTTTCTCACGAAAACGTGTGAAAAATCGATTTTTTTAAGATTTCGGCCTTAATATGCATTTTACGACAGAAGTATATATAGCCCTATATAATCAAATTTATAGGTAATTAAAAGATCTACAACTTTTATTTAGAGCATTTTTCTCTGTAGAGCCTAGTTTAGCGTGAAAGAGTGATTTTCGTATTTTTAAGCCAAAGTGAGGTCGATTTTTTTGCGTCTTTTACTCATGATTAAAATTAGGTTATGTTTATTGAGGTTAGTTTTTTGTTTATTTCTATATTTTATTCCACACAACTTACAAGCATAAATCAATGCAGGAAAGAACAGGCTTTAATTTAGTGTAGGGCTATTGTTCAAAAATATGCGTTATGGTTTTTTTTAGATAAATTTCTTCAAATGATTTTAAATTTCGACGGAATTTGTTTCGTCGAATCGAAAGTTGAATAAGAAAGCGCACGAGTGTGGACATAGCCCCTACCTAATGAGATATGCGTTGGAATTTCTACTGCGCTACAGAGAAAATGGTGATGAATGGCTTAATTGAGTAATGGCTACCGGCGATGAAACATGGAATTCTTATTACACGCCAGAAAGAAAACGGCAGTCATCTGAATGGCGTCATCCTCCGTCACTAACGAAACCGATAAAGATCAAGCCACTGCAGTTTGGAAGTAATTGATGGCCACGGTCTTTTGGGATCTATTTGGCATACTGCATATTGACTTTACGCCACGCGGAACGACTGCAATTGCAGAATATTACTGCAAATTGCTACGCAATTTACGACGTTCCATTCGAAATCGGCGCCGTGGACGGCTTACCGACTGCATCGTACTCATGCACGATATTGCACATACACATGTGCCAGATAAGACGTTCGATTTACTGAGACGATTTGGATGGAAAATTTTCAGTTACGCACTGTACAGTCCAAATTTAGCACCTTCAGATTACCATTTGTTTGATAAATTAAAAGAACTTTTGGGCGGTAAGCAATTCACAGGCGACTCGAATTGTTCATTTGTATGAAGCTTTTGATTGTAAATAAATAATAACGGGTGTTTTATTAAGGACGTAACCCTGATTATAAGAATATAGAAGTAATACATCCGTAAATTTTCTGTCCTCCAATCGGTATGTTGGCAACAGTGTACTCAAGGCCAACTACTAAGACAGTTACAATGTTCCAGTCAAGCATTAGTGTGGTGACAGCAGACGTTTCGTTATATTGTGTCAGCAATTGTTTCTTCCAAGGAAGAACGCGTGTTTATTGTAGAGACTTACGTAGCGAGTAAATCTTACAAATGTGTGCAAGATAAGTTTCAGTTGAAATGTCCCCGTTCTACCGTTCCGAATAAATCGTCAATATTGCGTTTGATAAATAAATTCCGTAGAACTGGGAGTGTACTCGATGAGAAACCACCTCGCCAGCCTACAAAGTTAACCGTTGAAGTTCTCGAAGATTTGAAAAATCGTTTGACTAAATCACCTAAAAAATCGCTTAGAAGATTATCATCGCAAGCTGGGCTAACATTAACTACTGTTTTCAGAGCTACGAAAAAGTTACATTTGCATCCTTATCGCGTTGGCATTGCATTTGTAAGATTTACTCGCATGTAAGTCTCTACAATAAACACGCGTTCTTCCTTGGAAAAAACCATTGCTGACACAATATAACGAAACGACTGCAGTCACCATACTAATGCTTGACTGGAACATTATAACATTCAGCGCTACGTCCTCGCCCAGCGAGTAATGGAAAGGTGTAACCGCCAGGCTGCCGTCTCGCCTAGCGCGTTCTCTTTTGTTAATATTTTAAGTAATTCTGGAGGGACTCAGCCCATCGGATATCAGTTTGCCAATTGTATAGCCCTCAGAAAGGTTTTTCTTAGTAACCGTGCCGCTCGTTTATGAATTTTCGTCACACGATCTTATACCCTCATAGGGCCTAATTATACAGTATTTGAACGGGGTTTCCGGATACCGTTGAATTTAATATTTTTGCAGATATCGATGCAAAATAGCTTACACTTTTGGATTTTCAAAAATATATTATTTGTAGTTTAAAGTAATATAATAAATTACGTAAATAGTAAATGGAAACATTCAAACAAGAAATACATTTATTATAAAATGTGTGAATAAAATTAATCAATTCTCGGATGGCTTTATACTTCTCAGTAAGAATGTGCACAAATAGGTCGCAAATAAAAAAATTCTATAAAGTGTAAGTAACATACAGTTGTAATAAAGTAACCGGAGAACAGGCCGCATGAGTAACCAGTCCGGTGGGAGAGATACCTCATAATTGCTCAGCATTGAATGTGTTAATAAAACACCCGTTCTAATACAATTTTACTTGGAAATTAATTTATTTGGCGAAAACACTTGAGCCAAATTTTCTTATATTTTATCCTGCATGGTATTCTGGGTGAAAATATTTTAAATTAATGATGCAAAGACTTTGCATAGATATAACTTTTAATCATAGCATTTTTTGGACAGTGCCTAGTTTAGCGTGAAAGAGCGATTTTCCGTATTTTTAAGCTTAACTCAGGTCGATTTTCATTTTGCGTCTTTCACTCATGATTAAAATTAGGTTATGTTTATTGAGGTTAGTTTTTTGTTTATTTCCAATGTTTTATTACTAATGCTAGGAATATTGCACATAAAAAACTATATAAAAATAATAATAATAATAATAATAATAAATACCTATATATAACAAAGAACTATTACCGGACTCTTACACGAGCTAAGAGTTATTTGATTGCTAACGTAATAATTGTTTCTATTTCTACATCTTCTCTCCCTACTTGAAATAAACAAATGGTTTAAACAACACTATTATATATTATATTAAAAAATCCCTATTTATTCATCTAGGGCAAGAGAAATGAAAAATTATATTTACTTTATTGTAATTAATTTAATAATGATAACAAATTTCTAGAGAGATTGCTAATTAAATTGAATTCAATTAAATATAATTAAATTGATTGGAACTCCCAGGCGCACAAACCAAACAAACCAACTTCATAATAAAATAAAATAAACATCAAATTTCAAAACAAAATACATTTCATTTCAAATGTAGTAAGAATGTATTTTGTAGTGATAATGACACGCGCGTGCACACATAGAAAAATAAAATATCCACGCCCAAATATCAATTAACGCCCTTATTTATTTATTTATGTATCTAATTAATTAATTATAAATAAATATATTTTAATCTGTTCGTATTCTGTTTATTGTTAGATGGAATTTAGTAAATTTATCTTAGGGCGATTCAGGATGTTTTCTTCTTGTTATTTCTATCAGAATTATTATTTCCGTTTCAAAAATACTCTTATAGTTTATCTGAAAAAAAAAGATCTAGTGTGAAACACTTACGTATTACTTTCTCTTGCCTATATGAATATATAGGAAGGAAAGTATTGTTTTCATGTAGATTTTTCGAAATCGAGTTTTCACCGGATCTACACGTTTTCAGACCCCCTGAACCCAAAAAACATTTTTTAGCGATTGGTCTCTGTGTGTGAACAGAATATCTCAAGAACGGAACCTCGTACGAACTTGAAACTTAAAACTTAAGTTACATACCACTACCGGACCCGACACGAACATTTTCATCAAAATCAGTCAACCGAAAGTATGTAGTTTATTCGTGTAATTTTTCACTTTTATGGGATTTTCTCAAAAACTTGTTCTACGATTTTTTTAAAAATCGCCACGTTTACTTAATTTGTTATGCTTTACAAGATAGGGTGGGCGTCATGTCTGCTGAAATTCTTGGAGAGGCTGCTTTCACGTAAAAAAATTGTTTTTTTAAGATTGCTGCTTTAATATGCATTTTAGCGTAAAGATGTATAAGATAAAAGTTCAGAGAACCTTTACGTTCAGAGAAAAATAGAAAGCGGCACGTGTCCTGAAGGAGCTGACAGAAGATGACTTCCAGCACTGTTTCCAACAATGAAAATTTCGTATGGAGCGTTGTAGGGATAGAGAAGGAGTGTATATTGAAGGTGACAATAACTGATTATGTATAAATTAAAAATATAATTTTTTACGTCAGTCTCGTTATTAAATAGCCACACCTCGTATTCATATAGGCAAGAAGGAGTAAAATGTTTTTTATTAAAGTTCTGTCGATCCGCGTTGTTCTGTTTGTGCTCTTCATGGAAGAACTTAAAGTCGGTAATGAATATAAAAATAGATAAACAAACCAATATGCAATATTTACACAACAACAAAGTAAATTAATTTTCCCTCACAGATTTATGTAAATTTAAGTTGTATGTTATAATTAATGAATTAATCATAGCAAATTAAATGGACTGTTAAACACAATGGCTGGTTCATCTTTGCAAGATGTGATCGTATAAAATTATTGAAGATTGTAAATGGTTTTATATTGCGGTGGATTACGAGATACTTGAAAGATTAATAATATCGCACAGTAATATATTATTGCCAACAGATGGAAAGGGATGAGAAAGAAACACTACTCAGGGATGGAATAAGGTTGTAGATACACAGGGTGACTCAAAAATAAAATCTTATTATCACCGCCACCCCTTCTAATTAATCATTTACTGTGCTGCCGGCCTTCAATATTTCTTCCGGCCTTTGTCGGCGCGGTAGGCCCTTTGACGGCGTCCGACAAACCTTTCGGCTCCGCACCGACAGAGGCCTTTGTCATCAAGGCCGAGCCAGTAGCCGCTCTCTACCACAGCGCTCTCGGCAACTATATAAAGAGCGCTGCACTCAGCCGAGCGATTCAATTCCGATCAAGACACAGAGGGATTCAATAGCAATCCAGACAGTAGAAGACGAGCCCAGGCGAGACCGGACGCACCATCCGTGGTCTGCGCTACCGGTCGCGGACGCTACATTCCCGCACCGGTCAGCCTTCGCCGGCCCGGAGAGAGCTGTCTCGGCCGCGCTATCGGCAGACGGCCTACGGCGACCCGACACAGCGGGGCTTTGGGGGCCACCACTGTCACGCTGCAGTGGGGACCCAACTGCCGCTGAGGGAAGGCTAGGCCTGAACCCGGTAGCCGGGCCGTTACTCTTCGGGCTCCGCTTCCACCACGCCGGCTCGCCGCTTCCGATCCAGACAACGACAAGACGTCTATCACGGCACACGGCTGCCGGACTCCAGCGAAGACTAATCGACGACCCCGCAAGAGAGAAGTTGATGCTTCCGCTCGCCGACTCGTCACCGTAAGCCATCGGCCGGACCTTCATCGCCCGCTGACGCAAGCGATGCCCACAGCGGTCCCTCGACCGAGCCTTACGCTCACCGGACCCGACGAAGCAGCCATCGACGCACTACTGCGAGGTAAGAAGATAATGTCTCCACTGGATGACGACACGTCGTGTCGCCCTGCTCCTCGACCGCCACGACGACTACGACCGACGCTGCACATCAAGACGACCACCGCTTATACGGCCCTTTTCAGGGCCACCAAAATTAATAAGGTTTGCCTATTAATGTCGCCATCCGGTGAAATTATAAACGTTTGTTCAGAAAGGTTTTGTTCCTCAGATACGACTGGTTAAAGATTCAAAAGGTGACATGAGGCAATATTCCAAATTTTTCAGACTGACATTCAGTATTATGAGTAATTTGTTAGACTTTTATAGTTTTTTTTCTTTCACTTGCCCTATACGAATTTATAAGGAAAGAAAATAGTTATTTTTCATGTCAATTTTTCCAAATAACGTTTTCACCGAATATACACGTTTTCAAACCCCCTGAACCAAAGAAAAACAACACAATTTTAGCAATTGATCTATGCTGCGTCAAACAAAAAATCTCAAGAACCGAATATAATACGAAGTTGAAACATAGAACTTTAGATACCCATAGAGGACGTGACACGAACATTTTCAAAAAAATCCGACAACTGGAAGTAGTAGTTTATTCGTGTAATTTTTTACTTTTTCCACAAATACGGCTCCGACAATTGTTTTAAAAATCGCCTCGTTTACTACATACTTTATGCTCTACAAGATAGGGTAAACGCTATGTCTAACAAAAATTCTTGGGGAGGCTGTGCTGTTCCTAAAAAATGTATTTTCTTAAGATTGCGGCTTGTATATGCATTTCAGGGGAACATTGTATGTAATCACGGTTGTAGACATTTAAAATCCTACAACTTTTATTCTAAACTTTGCTTTGTATAGTTTTTTCTACAGAGACTAGTTTAGCGTTAAAGAGTGATTCTCTTTATTATTAAGCCAAACTAAGGTTGGTTTTCAGTTCGCATCATTTCCTCAGGTTCATTTCCTGAGGTTGGTTTTTTGTTTATTAAAAATCTGGTGTGAAACACTCACACAACTTTATCTTGCAAATGCAAATAATTAACAATATAACCTAACATTAGTAATAAAACATTAGAAACAAACGAAAACTAACCTCAAAAAACATAATCTTATTTTAGTCATGAGTGAAAGACGTAAAGTGAAAATCAACCTCAGTTTAGCTTAAAAATACGTAAAATCACTCTTTCACGCTAAACTAGTCTCTGTAGAGAAAAATACTCAAAATAAAAGTTGTAGAAATTTTAATTTCCTATAAATTTGATTATACTTTTTTGTCGTAAAATGCATAATAAGGCTGAAACCTCTAAAAAATCAATTTTTTACACGATTGCGTGTGAAAAAAATAGGAAATCGCTAATTACCGCTAAACTAAGTGTTGTACAAAAAAATGAAGTCCGTACAGAATAACTGGAGCTGCCATAACTTTATAGAACTTAAGTTTTGTGCCCTTTCATCACTCTATTACCAAAAGGTCTACTTATAGTCCTGCATATTCTCTGGAATCGGCTACTTAAAATACCTACCTATATAAATAAATAGGAAGAAAAGTATTGATTTCATGTCGTTTTCAAGTCTGTGTGTCTGTGTATGTGTGTGTGTGAAAAGAATATCTCAAGAACGGAACATCATACGAGCTTCAAACTTGAAACTTAAGTTACATACTACAACCTGACCCGACACGAACATTATCATCAAAGTCGGTCAACCGGAAGTAGTAATTTATTCGTGTAATTTTTTCACTTTTTTGCAATTTTCTCAAAAAACTGGTCCTACGATTAATTTTAAAAACGCCTGGTTTACTAAATTTTTTATGCTCTACAAGATAGGGTAGTCGCCATGTTTGCTGAAATTCTTCGTAAGGCTGTTCTTACGTAAACAAATTGTTTTTTTAAGATTACGGCTTAAATATGCGTTTTGGCGCAAAAATTTATATAATAAAATATGTACAAAATTGAAAATCCTAAAACTTTAATACAAACATTTTTTTGTATAACGCTTAGTTTAGCGGTAATTAGCGATTATCTGTTTTTTTCTCACGAAAACGTGCGAAAATTGATTTTTTTAAGATTTGGCCTTAGTATGTTTACATTTTACGAAAAAAGTGTATATAATTAAATTTATACGAAATTAAACGATCTACAACTTTTATTCAGAGCATTTTTCTCTACAGAGCCTAGTTTAGCGTGAAAGAGTGATTTTCCGTATTTTTATGCCAAACTGAGGTCCATTTTCATTTTGCGTCTATCACTCATGATTAAAATAAGGTTATGTATTTTGAGGTTAGTTTTTTGTGTATTTCTAATGTTTTATTACTAATGTCAGGTTATATTGGTCATTATTAGCATTGGAAAGAGAAAGTTGTGTTCGTGTTTCACACCAGATTTTTTTAATTGAATTGACTAACGCTATTTAAAAAGAAAACACGTTAAAACTAGACAAAACAATGAGTAACATGCAAACTCATACCGTTGAGAGATAACCATCATATTAAAAATTCATACGGTTGTCACTAAAATCGATATGTGATTTTAACCGATGTCACTGTAAACATTACTCTTTTATATTGCACGCATTAACGGGGGCCAACGTTTCAATCGAATATTGGTCACACTAACAGACAGACAGCTCATTGCATCCGATGTCACTACAAGCGATAACTACTGTATTTTAATTTCTTACACTGGCAACAGAAAGTCGTGTGATTGTTTCACAAAGGATTTATTATTTTCAATGCACAAATTCGAAAAATCTGTAAATATATTATGTTACCTAAAAAAATTGGAAGAGAAACAAGCGATAGCTGATAACAGGCCTGTTGTTTTTTAGGTCATCAGCCAAAAGGCTTGTTTGAACCTCTAGAGGTATTACTAAGTAAATCGAGGAGTGAGATGGTTTACAGTTGCCTTCCTCACTGAGTACAAAAGTAACCTATGCTTATCAGCATGCCAGGCCCTCCGAAAAGCATCTGTTTGCACTCTGCAAATGACACCTTCACTTCATTCACCACAGGGTCTGGCTGTATAATTAAATTCATTACTCTCAGAGGAGATAACTCTGATTAAAGTCTTCTACACCTCTTCTATTCTTAAATGATTCAGTCATTTAACTGGCTGACCATTTGATAAGAAATAGAACTATTTACTTTAACCCTGCAACGAACTGATTGAGTGTAAATAATTTGACAGTCCACCTGTCCGTTATGGGCGTAATAGGCATGTAGGGCCTAATAAAATTAATTAAAGTAATAAAGCAATAATATTTAATCCAGATTAAATTTACACTTTACAATAATTGTGCTAAAGTTATATAATACGATATGAAGAAGGTTTAACAAAACAGTAAGGGGTAGATGAGATATTTTAAGGGTTGATATATGATAGGAAATTATTTGGTGTCGTGAGCAGGCAAGCAAGGGTGCGTGTGTGAATTTAAGTAATCTTGGCAAAGGAGGAGAAGAAGAAGAATATATATGAGGAAACCCTGGTGTGAGCGGTTATGAAATTCAGATAGCTTTGTTAAAGAGATGAGTCGATGCAGCCGCTTCCTCGCTTAAATCTATTAACACTTGCCTTGCTCACAACTCGAATCTATATTAAAAGTAAGTGTGTCAATTATTCGAACAATTCGGATTGCAAATCATTCGGAAAATTAAATTGATCGCATAATGAAACTGTTTAATTTTGAGCCTTTATTTAAATAAAAATCTGGTGTGAAACACTCACACGACTTTTTCTTTCCAATGTAATTAATGAACGATATCGTCGTTTGCATCTCAAAGTGACGAATCTCAAAAAATTCGAAATTTGAGTTAGGTTGCCGAACATAATATCTCAATTATATTTTCAAAAGCAGGAAATAAAAGTTGATTTCTTGACTTCTTGTTGCTGCTTTCTACATTCATAATCTTTAGTTACACCTGTCGAATTACCAAACGTGTCCAACTAACAAGTGTCGGACTATCAACATTCACTGTATTGAAAAATGACCGGGGAGAAATAGGGAAATTTGATGTTAATTATTTCCCTTTGTTTAGGTTCATTACTTAAATTTATTATGAAAGTGTTGACGTGTCGTATCAGCAGGAGAAATCTTTAAGAAATCGGTTCTACCATTGTTTTCCCGTTTCACTATTTTTACTTCATCAGGAAAGATTCTTTGATTAATAAACTTTAGCAAAATTATGAATTATCCGCTATTTCTTTTCATACAACGTGAAAAATCACATAAAAATTATTTGTCTAATATAAAATATTATAGACTTACAATATAAATGTACAGAATACACAACAAATTTTTACTTTATCTTGCCCTGTATGAATATGGGGATGGATAGTATTGTATTCCAAATAAAGTTTTCATCGGACATACATTTTTACTTTCTCTTGCCTATATGAATAAATAGGAAGGAAAGTATTGTTTTCATGTCGATTTTAACAAATCCACTCTTCACCGGATCTACACGTCTTCAGACCCCCCGAACCCAAAAAACATGTTTTAAGCGATTGGTCTGTGTGTGTGTGTGTGTGTGAACAGAATATCTCAAGAACGTAACATCGCACGAACTTAAAACTTGAAACTTCAGTTACATACCACTACCGGAGCCGACACGAACATTTTCATCAAAATCAGTCAACCGGAAATAGTAGTTTATTCAGGTAATTTTTCTCTTTTTTTCAATTTTCTCAAAAACTGGACCTACAATTTTATTTAAAATCGCCTGGTTTACTAGATTTTTTATGCTCTACAAGATAGGGTAGGCGCCATGTTTGCTGAAATTCTAGAAGAGGCTGTTTTCACGTAAAAAATTGTTTTTTTTAAGATAGCGACTTTAATATGGATTTTAGCGCAAAAATTTATCCAGTAAAAGTTGTAGAGAATTTAAAATTCTACAACTTTTATTTTAAACATTTTTCCTTCCTATATATTCATATAGGCAGGAGAAACTAAAAATGTATAATATTCTGTGCTTTTCCTTATGAATTTTATTTTAGTTAAAAGTAACTTCAACATCTTCGTAGCGACTACTTTGTGGGGTTTTATGCGTGATAATTTCTAGATCCTAGCCAAAAATCGAGCCCAGTACCTTCCGTTTGATAGGCTTGCTTTTTAACCAATATACAATTGAGGCAACCAGTAATGTTTTATCAGAAAAAATTTCTATAAACAATCGGTTTCATTACAAAATAAATACGCGGTCAATTAAAAAATAAAATAATATCATTGTAATTGTAATTCATTAAAAAAACACAAATTGACTAATATTTAAAAAAAAGCGTAATTATTAATGTCAAATATAAAATTAAATAACATCCGAAAAAAATTGAGAAAAAATCGAAGGTCACTGCAGAAATCAGTATGACTTTTAATACCAGATAAAGTCAAAGCGACATGAAATGATATCTCCGATATGTGTTTCACAGCGTTTACGAACTGAGACTCTAAGATATATCTCACACCAGTCAACCTGTTAAAATTCAGGGTGTCTCTCGATGGTTTTCAAAAATCAATGATTCACTGAATTTGATTCAACTAACGGAGCAAGGAGATCTTTTTGATAGTTTGAAAAGTAAATGTTAGTTAACTTAAAATTCAAGTCAGTTAGTTTATTAGTTAAACAACAAACTAACAAAGGTTATAAATTTGTTATTAGTTTAGTTGTAGGAGTTGGTTTGATGTCATTGTATTTGGTGAAGAAAGTTGTGAACAACGGCCACTGATTCGGTGGAATGTTCAATGCTCTGTTATTTCCTTCACTAAACCACAAACTAACTAAGTTAATCAATGATATTACAAATTTCTAACTCCCTCCCATTTTCTCTCTCTCTCTCTCTTGGTTATTTCATGAAAATTTAACAGGTTGACTGCCACGCTAAAATAATAGTAACGGGTGTTTTATTAAGGACGCAACCCTGATTATAAGAATATAGAAGTAATACATCGGTAAATTTTCTGTCCCCCAATCGGTATGTTGGCAACAGTGTACTCAAGGCCAACTACCTAACACAGTTAAAATGTTCCAGTCAAGCATTAGTGTGGGGACAGCAGTCATTTTGTTATATTGTGTCAGCAATGGTTTTTTCCAAGGAAGAACGCGTGTTAATTGTAGAGACTTACATAGCGAGTAAATCTTACAAATGTGTGCAAGATAAGTTTCAGTTGAAATTTCCCCGTTCTGCCGTTCCGAATAAATCGTCAATATTGCGTTTGATAAATAAATTTCGTAAAACTGTACTCGATGAAAAACCACCTCGCCAGCCAACAAAGTTAACCGCGGAAGTTCTCGAAGATTTGAAAAATCGTTTGACTCAATCACCTAAAAAATCGCTTAGAAGATTGTCATTGCAAGCTGGGCTAACATTAACTACTGTTTTCAGAGGCCTACGAATAAGTTACATAATTTGCATCCATATCGCGTTGGCGTAACTCATGAACTGAAAGCTACAGACCATCAGAAACGATTACAATATGTGGTTCGATCTTTGGTTGAAGAAAATGGTATTCAATTGTTGGATCATTATTATTTTAGTGATGAGGCTTGGTTTCATTTAAATGGCTATGTGAATAGTCAGAACTCTAGAATATGGAGTGCAACAAATCCTCATGCTTTCCATGAAAAAGCATTGCTCTCACGTAAAATTGGTGTTTGGTGTACAATTTCCCGCCGCCGTGTAATAGGGCCGTTATTTTTTGACAGCACTGTATACAGTGTAGTTTATAGTGATTTAATCCAACAGTGCATTTCATTGTTGAATTTGGACGACCGAAATTGTTGGTTTCAACAGGACAACGCAACGTGTCATACTGCAAATGAAACGCTACCAATGAACGCTACAGGAATTTTTTAATCCGCTTAGTATCGAAAGATTTGTGGCTTCCGAGATCCCCAGAACTTACACCAGCAGACTTTTTCCTATGGGGTTCTTTAAAAGGTGAAGTTTACAAAAAACAACCCTCATACGATCGATGAATTAAAAACTAACATTACAAGTGCAATTTCAAGAATTAGTGAACAGACTTTAAGAAAAGTTGCTCCTAATGTCATTAAACGAATTCTACCTGTATTGAAGTTGCAGGAAATCACTTCGAACATCTAGTGTAAACATAAAAGGTTAAATTCATTGCAATTCGCTATTCATTTGTAAAATAATAATTTTAATTAATTAATAATTTGTAAAGCACGGAAAATTAAAATATGCCGTAGATTGTGGCTTTTAACATAGGGTTGTGTTCTTAATAAAACACCCTGCGTACACCCTACATATCAGCTGACCTGAAAACATTAGTCTGTAATGTGTTGTATGTGGTAGGCGTTAATTGTTGTACACAATGTTTGCAATTTAATGTTATTAACGTCGCTAATAGATGATAGCCGGCCGCATTGGCGCAGTTGGTAACGTGCTCGCCTCTCATCATGCGGTCCTGGGTTCGAATCTCATTCAGGCACGGCATATTTTCATACGTTACAAAAAATCATTTCATCCTTCATTGTACATAGTTTACACCCCAACGTCGTCGCTAATGAACGTTGTAGTTGATGCGACGTTAAATAAATAAATTTAAAAAAAAATTGGATGATAATTTACATCGTTTAGGACACGTGATTTAATAGGCAGCTGTGATCAGAATCACAGCTAATTTTTTTTTTTTTTGCGCCCTGGAGACTCCAGGAGGAGTATAGGACATGTCGTCAGATATAACACCTGAAATATATATAAGAAACACACAATGTATCACTACTATCAAGAAAGAAATTCTTGTACGCTATAAAACGTTTCACCGACCAAGTATTTTTTTTAGATTCTTTTTAAAGAAATTCAAATCCTCACAACACTTTAAAGATCGGGGTAATTCATTTATGAATTTTCTCCCTGCATAAGTAGGTTTTTGTTCAAACAATTTTGTGGAGTGATTAGCCACATAATAATCATTCCTGTTTCTCGTGTTATGATTGTGAACATTGAAATTCTGCAAAAAATTATTTTGCCTAACATACATAATCACCTCAAAAATGTAGAGAGAGGGAACTGTAAGCAATTTAAGCTCCTTAAATAGTGGCCTGCATGAGGTTAGCTGGTTACCTCCCACCATACACCTAATAGCTTTCTTTTGAATTTTAAAAACCCTATTCATATTACCCATGCTAGAATTACCCCATACTAAAATACCATAACGGACATGAGACAGAATGAGGCCATGATAAGTGGCCATTAGTAATTTTTTATCATTTAATCTGGCAATTTCTTTTAATGCAAATACCCCAGATGATATTTTACTACAAACTTGATTGGTACAGAAGTCCCAAGACAAAGATCTATCTAGAGATACGCCCAGGAACTTCACTGTCTCTACACGCTCTAAACTATTATTATGAATAAATACATCAACTTCTCTACTTTCTTTAAAGTTATGTTTATTTTTAAACTGCAAGTACTGACAGTTTTTCCCATTAACTGTTAATAACATTTGATTCAAGAACTGTACTACGGACTCTATGTTAACATGTGTATTTACTTCAAGAGCATCTACCAGTGAACTGTTACTGATTACTGAAGTATCATCAGCAAACAACAAAGCTCTGCCCTTAGGTATGACTTCTGGTAACCTATTAATGTACAATAGAAACAGAATTGGACCTAAAACTGACCCTTGTGGAACGCCTGCTTTGACTTCAAGCTTTCCAGATACAACCTTTGTAAGTTTCCCTCTAACAACCCTAGTTAACTCCACACACTGTAATCTATTAATAAGGTAAGATTGAAACCATTTCAATTCTACATCCCTAACGCCTAATGACTCTAGTGTTTTCAATAAAATTTCATGATCAACACAATCGAAAGCTTTACTCAGATCCAGAAACACTGCCAATGCTTTCTCCCCGGCGTCCAATATATCAACTACTTGCTCCACAAGTGAAACAATTGCAGTTTTAGTTGATCTACCTTTTTGGAAACCATGCTGATCCTCGAGATGATTAGGTTTTCAGTCAAGAAACTGATTAATCTAATAAATACTACCTTTTCAATACAGCACTAACCCCCACCACTCATTGAGGCAACCGAGCGCGCCATTACCAAAATAAACCTTCTGCGCACTACAGAAAACCGGCAAGGTTATTTAGCGTCCGCTGTATGTGGATATTACTTGGTAGAAAACAGGTTAGTTTTTACTTTCTTTTCCCTATATGAATGTTGTATTCAAAACATTCATATTTCCGTTATGGAAGGAAAGTATTGTTTCATGTTGATTTTTCGAAATCGAGTTTTCACCAGATATACACGTTTTTAGACGCCCTGAACCCAGAAAACATGTTTTTAGCGATTGGTCTCTGTGTGTGTGAACAAAATATCTCAAGATCTAAACATCGTAAGAAGTTGAAATTTTAAACTTAAGTTAGATACCACTAGAAGACGCATATGAACATTTTTATTAAAATCGGTCAACCGAAAGTAGTAGTTTGTCCCTTGTGTCCGATTTTCTTATAACACAGCTCTTACGTTTTTTTTTAAAAATCGCCTTATTTACTACATTTTTAATGCTTTATATGGTAGGGTAGGCGTCATGTCTACTGAAATACTTGGAAAGGCTGTGCTCTCAAACAAAAAAATGGTTAAGATTGCGCTCTAATTGTGAATTTTGGGGGGAAATATGTATACAGGATGATTTTTAAGTATGAAAACAGCTTTATATAGAACATCGTACGAATTTGAAACTTAAGTTACATACCACTACCGGACCCGACACGAACATTTTCATCAAAATCGGTCAACCGGAAGTAGTAGTTTATTCGTGTCATTTTTCACTTTTTTGCGATTTTCTCAAAAACTAGTCCTACGATTTTTTTAAAAATCGCCTGGTTTGTTAAATTTTTTAGCTCTACAAGATAGGGTAGGCGCCATGTTTGCTCAAATTCTTGGTGAGGCTGTTTTCACGTAAAAAAATTGTTTTTCTAAAATTACGGCTTTAATATGGATTTTAGCGCAAAACTTTATATAATAAAATATGTAGAGAATTTAAAATCCTACAACTTTGTTCTAAACATTTTTTTGTATAACGCTTAGTTTAGCGGTAATTAGCGATTTTCTTTTTTTTTTCTTACGAAAACGTGTGAAAAATAAATTTTTTAAAGATTTCGGTCTTAGACAAAAGTGTCAATTTATATGCATTTTACGACAAAAGTGTATAAAATCAAATTTATAGGAAATTAAAAGGTCTACAACTTTTATTTAAAGCATTTTTCTCTACAGAGCCTAGTTTAGCGTGAAAGAGTGATTTTCCGTATATTTAAGCCAAACTGAGGTTGATTTTCGTTTTGCGTCTTCCACTCATGATAAAAATTAGGCTATGTTTATTGAGATTAGTTTTTTTGTTTAAATGTAATGTTTTATTACTAATGTTAAGCTATATTGTTAATTATTTGCATTGGCAAGAGAAAGTTGCGTGAGTGTTTCACACCAGATTTTTATAATTACAAAACAACTTCAATAAGTTACGACAAAAGCATAAGAAATAAACAAACTGCTAAGTTATTTTAGTTCCATAACGGTTGTAAACTTCATAAAACTTAAATTCAAAATTTTCATTTAAATTTTCTCTAGATTCTGAAATAAAATTTATATATAAACGTAAAGAAAATGACGCCTCATAAATTTTGCAAATTGAATTCTTCATGTTATTATGTCGAATCGCGTCTTGAAACTCGTTTATTGAAATTTATTTATTTCTTATACGTGTCCATATTTTTAAATTTCTTATTAATATTTATACATCAGTTTGTAGTTTATACGATTTTATTTCTCATTTTATTTCTTCTTGGTATCGATGTAAGAATATTTATATAGCTTTCCAGAATTACTACTCTTCAGGAAAATAATTTTCTTTAGATGTCTTCTGCGCCACCGTTAAATGCCTAGTTGTGCATAAATAAATAGCTGGGTAAAAATTTTTTAAGTGCCATTTTTGATGTCCCGTAAGGATTACAACCAAAACTACAAGAAATAAAATGCAATTTTCTTCTGCGGTAATACAACGAATATTTACTAAGTGTTTATTTTTTAACCTCCAGAAACATAAAAAATCTGGTGTGAAACACTCACACAACTTTCTCATGCCAATGCGAATAATGACCAATTTAACCTTACATTAGTAACAAAACATTAGATATAGGTAAATAAAAAACTAACCTCAATAAACATAACCTGATTTTAATCATGAGTGAAAGACGCAAAATGAAAATCAACCTCAGTTTGACTTAAAAAGAAAATCACTCTTTCACGCTAAACTAGGCTCTGTAGAGAAAAATGCTATAACTAAAAGTTGTAGATCTTTTAATTTCCTATAAATTTGATTATATACACTTTCGTAGTAAAATGCATCATACTAAGGCCGAAGTCTTAAAAAAATTCGATTTTTCACCCGTTTTCGTGAGAAAAAAAACAGATAATCGCTAATTACCGCTAAACTAAGCGTTACACAAACAAATGTTTGAAATAAAAGTTGTAGGATTTTAAATTCTCTACAACTTTTATTATATCAAGTTTTGCGCTAAAATGCATATTAAAGCCGTAATCTTAAAAAAACAATTTTTTTACGTGAAAATAGCCTTACCAAGAATTTATACAAACATGGCGCCTATCCTATCTTGTAGATCATGAAACGTTTAGTAAACCAGGCAATTTTTTAAAAAAAATTGTAGAAGTTTTTGAGAAAATCGCAAAAATGTGAAAAATACAGGAATAGACGACTACTTCCGGTTGACCGATTTTGATGAATATGTTCGTGTCGGGTCCGGTAGTGGTACGTAACTTAAGTTTCAAGTTTTTACGATGTTCCGTTCTTGAGATATTTAGTTCACACACGCGCACGCGCACAGACCAATCGCTAAAAACATTTTTTTTTGGGTTCAGGGGGTCTGAAAACGTGTAGATCCGGTGAAAACTCGATTTCTAAGAATCGACATGAAAACAATACTTTCCTTCCTATACATTCATGTAGGCAAGAGAAAGTAAAAAAGAGGCATACCTGCCTCTACGGCTATCCGTTCATTTTGTGAATTGCCTGAGTTGTAATTGGATGACGAGTTTAAAATATCATAAACTTCTTTACAAGTGTATCACTTCTCTGCTCGATTTTTACGTTCACCATAAGTCGGGTTTCCCGCGACGTAGAACAGCACTACAAATCGGCAAATTTAAATGTGGACTGAATTCGTCTTTAAAACACGCTTTAAGGGGATACAGACGTTGAAAAATGAAAACAAATTGATTTTATTTTAACTTAATTTTATTATTTTCTATAGTTTTCTGATTAATTTGGTATATAAATTGTAGCTGTAGTGTAATTGCAAACCCTTGAAAATTAATAAAGGAAATGACCGTTCCCACCAACTTTTCGGACTTTTGACTTGTTTGTTGCTCACTTTGTGTTTCCTTTGAATTCTGTTAGTATTACAGTACTTTCTCTTACAGATTGAATCGTGTGCAAGAATTATATGTCATGCTGTGAATGCTTTGTTTATAAAAAAGTAACGTAGAAATTTCTGCTTTACTCTTTGCGTTTACTGTTTAGATTTTAGTATTGCTTGGTACTTAAAAGTGTTGCTTAGTATTCTTTTGAAAAACGGTGGTTTTGGGGTTATTGTGGTTTTTCCACTTTGGTACCATTTACTCAGAGCCTAAGATATCTCCTTCAGTTTTTGGCGAGAGTATGTTCATAACTTTAATTACCTGGTATAATAAATAATTTGCTATTACATATTTAATTTTATGAGCTACAGACTTCAAGAATAAACAATCGTAACTATTAATTAATTATTTAAATATTTTGAGCTCAATAGAATTAAAATATAAATTCAATTTAATATTTTCTGTTATAAATATATTTATATTTATTATTTTAGGCTGCCTCCGTAGCGTAGTGGTTAGCGCATTGACCTGCCACGCGGAGGTCCCGGGTTCGATTCCCGGCGAGGGTCTGGAAATTTTCACATGTCAAATCCCAAAGTTAATGTTACAATCCACCGTAGTCGCTAATGACCAAGTTGTTGATGCGACTCTAAATAAATAAATTAAAAAAACAAAAACAAAATAATTTAGCATATATATAGAATTGTAAAATAAAGTGTCATCAATAAACTAAAATTCAAGATCAGTTACATTTTGTAAAAATCAATTTTGTCAGTAGCCTAAATTTTCTAATTTCAATTTTCAATAGTTTTCATTAAATATCAATTTTATTACAATTTCAATTCATTGCGTATTTATTTATTTTCATATTTACTTTCTCTTGCCTATATGAATACATAGAAGTAAAGTATTGTTTTCATGTCGATTTTTCGAAATCGAGTTTTTACCGGATCTACACGTTTTCAGACCCCCCTGAACCCAAAACAACGTGTTTTTAGCGATTGGTGTGTGTGTGTGTGTGTGTGTGTGTGTGAACAGAATATCTCGAGAACTGAACATCGTACGAACTTGAAACTTAAGTTACATATCACTACCGGACGTAAAATGAACATTTTCATCAAAATCGGTCAACCGGAAGAAGTAGTTTATTCGTGTAATTTTTCACTTTTTTGCGATTTTGTCAAAAACTGGTCCTACGATTTTTTTTTAAATCGCCTCATTTACTACCTTTTTTATGCTCTACAAGATAGGGTAGGCGCAATATTTGCTGAAATTCTTGGTGAGGCTGTTTTCACGTACAAAAGTTGTTTATTTAAGATTGCGGCTTTATTATGCATTTAACCGCAAAAATGTCTATAGTCTAATTAAAGTTGTAGAGAATTTAAAATCCTACAACTTTAATTTCAAACATTTTTTTGTATAACGCTTAGTTTAGCGGTAATTAGCAATTTTCTGCTTTTTTCTCACGAAAACGTGTGAAAAATCGATTTTTTTAAGATTTCAGCCTTATGCATTTTACGACAAAAATATTTATAATCAATTTTATGGGAAATTAAAACATCTACAATTTTTATTTAGAGCTTTTTTCTCTACAGAGCCTAGCATGAAAGAGTGATTTCACATATTTTTAAGCCAAACTGAGGTCGATTTTCATTTTGCGTCGTTCACTCATGATTAAAATAAGGTTATGTTTTTTTGAGGTTAATTTTTTGTTTATTTCTAATGTTTTATTACTAATGTTAGGTTATATTGTTTATTATTTGCATTGGCAAGAGAAAGTTGTGTGAGTGTTTCGCAGCAGATTTTTTTAATCACTTTACATTTTGGCGCCCAACGTGTGGCACAAACGAGAGTAATTTAGGCGCAATTTAAAATTTAAATTTCATTACATTTTGGCGCCCAACGTGAGGCACAAAAAAGAGTAATTAGGCGCAATTTAAAATTTAAATTTAATTATATTTTGGCGCTCAACGTGGAGCACAAAAGAGAATATGTTAAGCGCAATTTAAAAATTTAATTACGTAACAAGATTAAGAAGGAAGATGCTCTGCGACTTGCAGCAGCCGTCACTGCAGCTCTCACAGCCGCAGCCACGCGCTGCCTACACCGGTCTCCTTTGAGACCAGCACAACGGTCCTTCTCAGGACCAACTCATTAAGGTTTACACCGGCCCTTTTCAGGGCCATCAACCACCTCTGTCCGTCCCGCCGGACTCACACATAAATGGCCCTTTTCAGGGCCACCAAACAGACAAGGTTTGCCACTTAATGTCGCCATCCGGTGACAAATAACGGGTATTTTATTAAGGACGCAACTCTGATTATAAGAAGATAAAAGTAATACATCCGTAAATTTTCTGTCCCCCAATCAGTATGTTGGCAACATTGTACTCAAGGCCAACTACCTAAGACAGTTAAAATGTTCCAGTCAAGCATTATTGTGGTGACAGCAGTCGTTTCGTTATATTGTGTCCGGAATGGTTTTTTCCAAGGAAGAAACGTATTGTAATCGTTTCTGATGGTCTGTAGCTTTCAGTTCATGAGTAACCCCAACGAGATAAGGATGCAAATGTAATTTTTTTTGTAAATCTGAAAAAAGTTATTAATGTTTGCCCAGCTTGCGATGAGAATTTTCTGAGCGATTTTTTAGGTGATTTAGTCAAACGATTTTTCAAATCTTCGAGAACTTCCGCGGTTAACTTTGTTGGTCGGCGAGGTGGTTTCTCATCGAGTACACTCCCAGTTCTACGGAATTTATTTATCAAACGCAATATTGACGATTTAATCGGAACGGCAGAACGGGGAAATTTCAACTGAAACTTATCTTGCACACATTTGTAAGATTTACTCGCTATGTAAGTCTCTACAATAAACACGCGTTCTTCCTTGGAAAAAACCATTACTGACACAATATAACGAAACGACTGCTGTCACCGCACTAATGCTTGACTGGAACATTTTAAATGTCTTAGGTAGTTGGCCTTTCACTGTTGCCAACATACCGATTGGAGGACAGAAAATTTACCGATGTATTTCTTCTGTCTTATTATAATCAGGGTTGCGTCCTTAATATAACAACCGTTAGTTTATTAGTTATTAAAAATATCTTATTGGTAGTAATTATAATTTATTAACTGATTAAAGTAAGAATATTATTTGTAATTTATAGTGTTTAAAAGTAATTGTTTGTAAATTTAAACGACAGTTAGTTAATTGTTTATCTTACTCAGATCCCGAAACGGAACTTAGCGATAAGTATAAAGAAATCCTTTTAGAAACAGCTTATTTGGGTTCAAGGGGTAATAAGAAAAAAATCCAGATACATGAAATTGGGCACTATCATCATAATATTAAAATCACGATAGGCCTACACTTTAGAAAGAACGGTAAATAAACATAGTAGACTACTACTACATGCTAAGGGAAATTGAAATGTCACTTTTTCAATCCGCCGCAGTACTAAAATTTATTTACTTCGGAATGGAAGAAAGTTTTTTTTTGTTTTTTTTTTCTTGAAGAGTTGTCTTTACAGCGTTTCGTTGTAGGTACGTATTTTTATGTGTTTGTCTTCCCCCCCCCCAAAGTTCCTTCATGAGTTAGATGTATCCATTATAGGTACTTCCACCTTATGGCGGAAGAAACACTATGTAAGTTTTCTTCATACATCAATGTCGGTTTTTTCTACGACCTACTTTCATTTTTTTATAAAAGTAAAATAAAGAAACTTGACTTTTATTTCTCTTAGTGTTATCCATTTTCTATTTTTTGTTGTCAATTTTAGTTTTACTTTCTCTTCTCCTATATGGATATACAGGGCAGGAATGCATTATGTTCATGTTTATTTTTCAAAGTAGAGTTTTTACCGGATATACGCTAAAGGTTTCAGGCCCTCTGAACCCAAAAAACAAGTTTATAGCGATTGGTCTGAGTGTGTGTGCGCGCGCGCGCGCGCGTGTGTGTGTGTGTGTGTGAAAGGAATATCTCAAGAATGGAATATCGTACGAAGTTGAAACTTAATTCTTAAGTTACGTAGGCTTACCATAAAATAACTTTACTCGAACATTTTCTTCAAAATCGGACAGTAGTTTATTCGTGTGATTTTTCACGTTTTTGCAGATTTTGTTACCAGAAATGGCTCATACGATTATTTAAAAATCGCCTCATTAACTACATTTTTGATGTTCTACAAGATAGGGTAAGCGCCATGTCCACTGAGTTTCTTGAAAAGGGTGTGCTCTCGTAAACAAAAATGGATTGTTTTTAAGATTGTGGCCTTAGTATCCATTTTAGGGTAAAAGTGTGTGTATTAAAAGTTGTAAAAAATGTAAAACCTACAACTTTTAATTCAAATACTTTTTCACCACACTTAGTTTAATGGCAATTAATAATTTTCTGTTTTTGTTTTTCATAAAAATCGTTAAAAATGTAATTTTTTAAGATAGTGGTAATTTTCACTTTCTCTTGCCTATATGAATATATAGGAAAGAAAGTATTGTTTTCATGTCGATTTTTCGAAATCGAGTTTTCACCGGATCTACACGTTTTCAGACCCCCTGAACCCAAAAAACATGTTTTTAGCGATTGGTGTGTGTGTGTGCGCGCGCGCGTGCGTATGTGTGTGTACGGTGTTGCGTGTGAACAGAATATCTCAAGATCGGAACATCGTCCGAACTCAAAACTTGAAACTTAAGTCATATACCACTACCGAACGCGAGGGTAACATTTTCATCAAAATCGGTCAACCGGAAGTAATAGTTTATTCGTGTCATTTTTCACTTATTGCGATTTTCTCAAAAACTGATCCTACGATTTTCTGTTAAATCGCCTGGTTTACTGAATTTTTTATGCTATACAAGATAGGGTAGGCGCCATGTTTGCTGAAATTCTTGGTGAGGCTGTTTTTGCGTAAAAAAATTGTTTTTTTAACATTACGGCTTATATTATGCATTAAAGCCAAATCGCCCGATTCATTCACTGCCGCCGCCTCACCCGTTAGATAGTTAGTTAGTTAGGCAGTTAGGCGACTAAAAAGGACTGACCCTGTGGATTTAGTGTTGAGGAAATGACTAGGCTATATAAGTGGCATTAGAAAATAAGTGCAAGCACTATACTCTGTTTCCCGTTCAGAACGCAGTGCAGCTCTTATGAGAGCCCGTTGTGTTATCAGGCGTACGGAAAATATCAGCCACAGCCAATACAATAACTCTCCTTCGCCGACACCATCCGAAGGTCACCGACTAAAATATTTAGAGTTTTGCTTACCACGCTCTACCAAGCTCATTTCTAATCAAAAAACTTTGAAAAATTACTTTCGCTTCCTTAAAAATTTTATTTTATTACGCTATAAATGTTTTTAATTTACTCTGATATTTAGATAAGATCCACTCGTATAAAGTTAGACGTTTGAATCTCGACACTTTTTTTGCGTTTCACATTAAATAACTCTTTTCTTTCCGTGACGATATAAGTTTTTTTTTATTCTATTATAAAATATAGAATTTTACCTGTAATTTGATGTACGACAAGTCATATGTTGAACGGGAACAGAAATAACACACTAGTTTGAAATTCTTTAATTAGTACTTTTTTTCATAACAACGGCCCATTCAAAAGTATATATCATTGCGTTATTGCAGAAAAATAATCTGTTATGTAAATAATGTCTTTGTTTCTTTATATCACAGGCTAATAACTTTACAGGGTGTCTCACGAATACGCCAACAAACTTCTAAGGTGGTTTCCTCTCATCAAAATAATGAAAAAAGTATACATAAACATGGGTCCGGAAACGCTTCGTTAGCGAGTTACGGCTAGCGAAAGATTTCGCCCTCGTTTCAGAACATACCCTAAATAGTCATCCTAGAGGTCTAGGAACCCAATTTTATGAGTAGACTAGATGGTTTCTTATGCATGATAATCCGGAAAATTGATTAAAATACGTTCCAGAACCATATATCCAGTAGTTTTTGTAATATCCAATGAAAAACGGACAAATCTGTGCATAAAAATACGTTTCTTTAGGTTTGAAGAACAATAACTGTGTTAAATGGCTAATAAATGTGAAAATTTATTTAGCAAAACTTGTAGAGATTTTAATTCTGAAGAGAATGATGTAAATATGCCAATAGTAAACAAACACAAAGTTTAAAAAATTTATGTTTAATTAAATCAACACATACGAAAAATAAGAGAAAATTTATTTGCAGTTTATTTGCGAATACAATAGTCAGTCAATTAAATAATTACAAAAATTTACATTATAAAACATTGTAGGTTGAGGAACAAGATTTTAAAAATACAGCGTCAATTGAATTGATTTTAGTTTATTGAAAATCGAGAGTTGGCAACACTGCTGCAAAAACAATTGAATCCTAGTTATTGTACAGCCGTCCAACAATAGAGTTGTCGCAGTAACTTGTCTGTCATCTTTGGTTTGTGCAGTGTATGTGTATTATTGTATTATTTGTGCTTCATTCGTGTTTTTTAACGACAAGATGCCATTTACATTTTCAAATGAAGAGTACGCAGATATTGTTTTGTCTATGGTTCCGCCAATGGAAGTTGTGGGGATGCTAAACGTGAATATGAAAGACGATTTCCGAATAGAAGAACTCCTACTTACGAAACATTTGCATCGGTTTTCAATAACTTACGAACAAATGGATCTTTTCGTACAGTTTCTTGTTCGCGTGAACCTCCTGTAATACACCTTGTACGCGAACAAGATATGTAATATCATTGACATGATACAGCGCAGTCCTCAACTTAGCATTCGCCGACTTTCAAATAGATTAAACATAATCTCGTAGTACAGTCAGGACAGTCAGTACAGAACATTGAAAGAAAACAACTTTTATCCATATCATTTACAAAAAGTTCAAAATCTTCATCCAGGTGAAGTGCATTAAGATTACAATTTTGTCGATGGGTGTTAGAAAATCGAAGTAATGTAAATTGTATTTATTCACGGACGAATCGTTGTTTACAAGATACGGAATTCTAAATTTGAAGAATAGTCACCGGTGGTCAACTGAAAATCCAAAAGCAGTTGTAAAGTTAAACTTTAAAATTCTATTTTCTATAAATGTATGGTGTGGTATAATTGGAAACCAGTTAATTGGCCCATTTATTTTTGAAAACCGCTTTACAGGTCTTGTGTATAAAGACTTTTTAGAGAATCAACTGCCAGTTCTACTTGAAGGTGTACCACTTGAAAGAAGACATCAAATGATATTAAATCATGAAGACGCACCGGCACATTATTCACAAAATGTTAGAGAGTACTTGCAGATAAGTTTTCCGGGCAGATTGATTGGTCGAGGAGGACCAATTATTTGGCCTCCTAGGTCCCCTGATTTAAATCCCTTGGATTATTACCTTTGGAGTCATTTAAAGCAGCTTGTTTATGCAGAACCAGTTAATTCCAAAGAAGAATTATTGAACCGAATTTTAAACGCGTGTGAACTACTTAACAACAACCGAGATGGTATCAAAAAGGCTACACGTGGTTTCATTAAACGCGCTAGATCATGCACAAATCACCACGGAAATCATTTTGAACACTATTTGTAAGGTATAAATATTGAAATAAAAGATTCAGCAATTAGGCTAAAATATTTTGTGTTTACGAAGAACGTTAATTAAAAAAATATTGCATTTGCTGTCTTATGTTTCGTATGTGTTGATTTAATTAAACATAAATTTTTTAAACCTTGTGTTTGTTTATTATTGACCTATTTTACATCATTCTCTTCAGGATTAAAATCTCTACAAGTTTTTCTAAAAAATTTACACATTTATTAGTCATTTAACACAGTTATTGTTTTTCAAACCTAAAAAACCGTATTTTTATACACAGATTTGTCTGTTTTTCATTGGATATTACAAAAACTACTGGAGATATGGTTCTGGAACTTATTTTAATCAATTTTTCGGGTCGACATACATAGGAAACCATCAAATCTACTCATACAATTGGGTTCCTAGATCTCTTGGATGACTTTATTTAGGCGTATGTTCTGAACCAAGGGCGAAATCTTTCGCTAGCCGTAACTCGCTAACGAAGCGTTTCCGGACCCATATTTATATAAACTTTTTTCATTATTTTGAAAAATTTAAAACTATTTAAAGATTTATATTTAATTTTATAATGGGCAAGTAAAATACTGTAAGCAAAAATCATACCACTTCAACATTTCTAGGTAAGGGTTATAACAATTTTCTCTACGACTTATTAATTTTTTGTGTTGAGAATGTATGTTATGTCTAATAAAGTTGAAGATTTATGGAACTGACGTGACAAATTTTTATTTTACGTGGTTAGACGACCTGTAATGTTTCTTTAAAACGCAATAAAAGTGTTTGTTCTTAATGAAAACGTGGGTTATTTGAAATTGCGTTCAATCCCGGATTATACTGCTATATACTTCCTAAATAGACTTAAAACCAAGGAAGAGTACAGGGTAACACAAAATTCATTCAAAGATTTCAATTTTCGGGTATCATGTTACTGCTATAAACTTTATTTTCGTCATCAAACTCTTGACTGGTTTTAAGCAGTTCCCTAAGATGTTTGCTCATAACAGACAGGTGGAGTGTCAAATTATTTACACTCAATCAGTTTATTGCAGGGCAAAATAAATAGTTCTGTTTCTTATCACATGGTCAGCCAAATAAATGACTGAATCGTTTAAGAGCAGTAGAGGTAGCGGTGCAAAAGACACTAATCAGAGTTGTCTCGTCGGAGAGTAATGAATTTCATTATACAGCCAGACCCTGGTGGTGAATGAAGTGAAGGTGTCATTTGCATAGTGGAAAATATGTGCTTTTCAGAGGGCCCGGCATGCTGCTTAGCGTACTTTTTTACTCAGTGAGAAAGGCAAGATAAACCACATCACTCCTCGATTTACTTAGTAAAACCTCTACAGGTTCAAACCAGCCTTTCTGCTGATGACCTTAACAACAACTCCAAGCTGCCTTGCGCAAGTCGTGTCATATCTATACTGTTTCTTTTAAGCTGGGAGCTACTGTAAACAACATTTTTACGAAGTAAGGATGTATCTGTTGTCTCTACACTGCGTGTAATTGAACGGCTGGAGCCCGTTGCACGCTTAAATTTCTATATACTATAAATTTTAGTAGATGCTGTACTAGCAATCGAATCATTCCGTTGTTTAAATTTATTTGTTAATTCTAATTTAAATGTTATGGACAATGCTATCTACCATTCTGTAAGAAAGGAAAAGATTCCTCATCGATCTTCTAAAACAATGACGATAATTGACTGGTTTAAAAGTAAAGGGGTACAATTAGATAATAGCGCGTTGGAAGTTGAACTTTTAAGCAAACTAAAATTTATTGAACCTAAATTTATTTGGTATTAAGTATATGAACTGGCAAAGGCTAGCAACTGTGCAGTGCTACGATTGCCGCCGTACTACTCTAACCTGAATCTTGTTGAGTTAGTGGCGGCTCAGGTGAACGATTACGTGGCTACAAATAATACACGAGATTTAAGGTCTTGTCAAACAGAACGCGGACGGTCCGCGTGTAGTCCGCAGCGGACTGAGAGAGCCTAACTTAACGCGGACAAATCAGGACAGACCAGAACAGTGTAAAGAAAACGTGAACCAGTCGTGGTGAATTTATGATTTGTTATTTTTTTAACTTTGGAACTTGAATTTATATTGTCTAGCAGTTCCTCAGACGAAAAAGAATTACTTCTTTTGTTCGCTTTGAGTCGGTCGAAACGAAAAAGAAAATGGGTACACGAAATTAATTGCAAAAGAGTGGAGGTAGGCGAATTTCACCGACTTTGCATTGAACTGAATTCCTTCAAAGACCGATTTTTCATGTACTTTTGTTTATCCCAACTATAATTTCATTATTGTTGATATAGGTAGTTATGGGCGGCATAATGATAGTAGTATCTTCGAAAATTCCGTTTTCTATCGTAAGTTCGTAAATAACAAAATTATACTGCCTCCAAAGTCACTACCAGGAACAGACATCCCTGTACGAGACCAATTTATTAATTACTTCAACTATTTTAGTCAATGAATAATGTTAATAATTAATTAATAAGTCAATGACTGATTATAGATTGATATACTTTCAATGTACAGTTATGCTCTCAATCACGTCGACAGTAAAAACGTAAAACTAATTTTTGTAATAAATACTGTTGTAAAATTTGTGTTTAGTAGGCCTACTACTGGTTTGTTGAAGTTTTTCAGCTATTTCGTTCCATGATAGTACTTTATTAACCAAGTTTTTGTAACCATTATTTTGCACATCATATAAATTTGGGTGCATCCTAACAAGTTCAATTAATTTTTCCTCTTCATCGGCCATGCTGTCCGTCGCGGACTCTGTAGAAAAATACAACCTCCCAACAATCCGCCGCGGAATAGTTTGATACGCGGCGTAGGCTACTGTCTATTTGACTAGGATGATGCAACAAAGTCTAACACAGGGTCCGCGCGGACAAGAGCGGACCGTCTGCGTTCTAAGAAGAACGTTCCAAGAAGTAAGGAAACTTTTTGAATTGGGATTTCTAAATCATCGGTGGATAATTGGAATAACTGTGTAGCTCGCCTGGAAAAGAAGGAGAAACGCATGTGGGTTTTAGATTCTGTAGCGAAGTTCAGGTAGAAAATATTGTTCAAAAATTTGAACATGATTTAAGTAGTGACAACAAGGATGATGTGTCATCTGATGAAGTTTTATCGGATGTAGAAGAATTACAATAAGGTATAGACAGGACGGCGTACAGCTGTGCACATTGAGGAGACATCGCTGTGTTCCCGCGCTATTAACCAACCTGAAAATATCTACTACTGTTTCCTATCCATGTTTTTACGGTAAATAATTTCGCTTTATGCAACATTTTATAGATTTATTTTAATATAAACGAAATTTTATTAATACGAAGTTGTGCTTCGTTTTTACGGAAAAATATTAATGAATATGTTAACTTAATATAATTATTTATTTTATTTTCTTGTGTTATTAATTAATTTATAAATGGTTGCCGCATTTTTGCTTACCTCAAATGTTTTAGAAACCCATTAAATTTCTACCTTTAAAGATAATTCTTTCTTTAAGCGCTGTGCGCAGTAACGCGGCTGTCAGAGCCGTGTTCTGTTAAATGAAAGTTGTACACTAACCTACAAACGACACATTTATCAAAATCATCCATTTTTAAATTAAATTTTACGCAGGTAAAGCTTGAAACTTACCATAAACCGAGAAAGAGTATTCTAACGTTATACACGAAATTTTGTCGCCACTCTGTTGACATTGTCTATGATTATTGCAAATTAAATAAAACATTTTAAATAAAACATTTGTGAACAGAATATCTCAAGACGGAACATCGTATGAACTTTAAACTTGAAACTTAAGTTACATATCACTACCGGACGCGAAACGAACAATTTCATTAAAATTGGTCAACCAGAAGTGGTAGTTTATTCGTGTAATTTTTCACTTTTTTACGATGTTCTCAAAAATGGCTCTAACGATTTTTTTTTAAAATCGCCGGGTTTACTAACTTGTTTATGCTCTACAAGATAGGGTAGGCGCCTTGTTTGCTGAAATTCTTGGTGATACTATTTTCACGTAAATTTTGTTTTTTCAAGATTACGGCTTTAATATGCATTTTAGCGCAAAAAGTTTTATAATTAATAATGTAGAGAATTTAACGTTCTACAACTTTTATTGAAACATTTTTTTGTATAACGTTTAGTTTAGCGGTAACTGACGATTTCTGTTTTTTTTCTCACGAAAACGTGTGAAAAATCGATTTTTTAAAATATTTCGGCCTTAGTATGCATTTTACGACAGAAGTGGATAATCAGATTTATAGGAAATTAAAAGATGTACAACTTTTAATTGGAGCATTTTTCTCTACAGAGCCTAGTTTAGCGTGAAAGAATGATTTTCCGTATTTTTTGGCAAAACTGACTTTAATTTTCATTTTGCGTCTTTCACTTATGATTAAAATTAGGTTATGTTTATTGAGTTTAGTTTTTTGTTTATTTCTAGTGTTTTATTACTAATGTTAGGTTTATTGTTAAATATTTGCATTGGCAAGAGAACGTTGTGTAAGTGTTTCACACCAGATTTTAAAAAAACGTGTGAGCTTTTTCGAGCAAACTGTAAAAAAGTGAAAAATCACACGAATAAACTTCTACTTCCGGTTGGCCGATTTTGATGAAACTGTTTGTGTTGGGTCCTTTAGTAGTACCTAACTTAAGTTTCAAATTTAAACTTGTAAGATGTCCGTTCTTGAGGTATTTTGATTACAAACACACACACACACTTACACCAATTGCTAAAAGCATAGTTTTTGGGTTCAGGTGGTCTAAAAACGTGTATATCCGGTGAAAAATTTACATGAAAAACAAATACTTTTCTTACTATATATTCATATAGGCAAGAGAAAGTAAAATTTGTCACATACATGGCAAGAGAAAGTATAAAAAATAATGTCAAATAATTTATTGATGCCCCTGTACTTAGTTACAGAATAGATACGTTTTTGATCATAAAATTTGTACATTGGGTAATAAAGTGAAGTTTATTTGAGCGTGCCTCCTCCTGTAAATACTGATGGTAATAAAAACAACATTCGCTAGTCTACATAAACCATTTCTTAAAGCCGTTTTTCATCATTTCTGTCAGTTTCTGTTCTCTTTAGCACGATTTCTTGAAACGTTATGCCCTGGATTTACATCTTCATTTATCACAACAAACTCCATTTACTTTTTCCCTAATTTCCAAACAAAATTCAAAATTTTCACCTTTGTGTAGATAAATGTGAAATATTTAATTTATTTTATTTCATTGCTATTTATAATGTTTGGTGTAAAATGATCACACGACTTCAGATTGCCAATGTAAATAATGAACAATATAACCTATAGGCCTATGTAATCATCAGTAAACAGTTTAACACTTTCAAAACGGTACCCGTATACGATACGGGCGCCTATTTCACTTGGTTTTATATCCATTAGTCGTATCGCATACGATTGCCGTCTATGCTGTGTCACTTAATTTAGTTCATTCTGAATCTAATAGAGTCCACTCATAGTCTTAATGTTGACAGATTATCGAATATATCGACTTTTACAGCATCAAATGTTATCGAGCGTGAGCAACCGATCTGCCGATACTTCTGCGCGTTGTTGTTAGTTATTAGTTCATTATTATAATACTTAGTTTTTTTTAATTTTACTTAAGAAATAAAAAAGTAAATTGGTTATTAGAAATAGGTAATTAGTTTAATTAGTTTGTAAGAATTTAACTCATATAATTAATTTTATTATTCTTATATATTATCATTATACGGTGAAAATTTTTTTAAATTCAAGAAAACATACCTTTCTTCAGTCAAAAATCTTTATCATTGTAATGCAAGAAGTAATCCTAATCCTAATAACTTGAAAAGTAATCTACTAATTATGATCTTTAATTTAATCTTTACTTTTTGAATCTATGACCAATGGTTGATTTGTTATATTTTTTTTAAAAATCCCGAAAGATGGGCAGTCTATGGGCAAAACTACAAAACAAGTATCAGTCTTTAAAATAAAAATATAATCTAATTTTACTCATAAGTGTGCACCGTCGTCCCCTCTCATTATAAGTACTGTGCTACCAGTTACAAAGCTTCCGACGTAGTGGCAGAGGGAACCGCCAATAGTTGCGAAAGTGGCGGTAGGCCTGTGGCGGCGTACCGACAGAGGCCTTTGTCATCAAGGCCAAGACCAATAACCGCTCTCTACCACAGCGCTCTCGGCAACTATATAAAGAACGCTACACTGAGCCACGAAATTCAATTCCGATCCAGACAGCAACGACGAAACTTCCTACATCGGCACACGGCTACCGGACTCCAGTGAAGACTCATCGACGACTCTGCAAGAGAGAAGATGATGCTTTCGCTCGCCGACCCATCACCGTAAGCCGTCGACCAGACCGTCATCGCCCGCTGATGCGAGCAATGCCCACAGCGGTCCCTCGACCGAGCCTTACGCCCACCGGACCCAACGAAGCAGCCATCGACGCACTACTGCGAGGGAAGAAATAATGTCTCCGCTGGACGACGACACGCCGTGTCACCCAGCTCCTCGACCGCCACGACGACTACGACCGACGCTTCCCATCAAGACTACCACCACTTAAATGGCCCTTTTCAGGGCCACCAAACAAACTAAGGTTCCAACTCGCTCCTTAATGTAACCATCCGGTGACAAGTGAATAACACAAAACGAAAGTCAACATCTATTCGACTTAAAAATACGGTCCCCAGTAATTGCCTTTAAACTAGGGTCTGCAGAGAAACATGCTTTTCATAAAAGATGTAGGTTTTTTAAATTTCCTTTACGTTTAAATCTATAGGGCTATATTTTCGTCGTAAAATGGATACTAAGGCCGCAAAAATAAAACCTCCCGTTCTTTTACCGATTTTGATGGGAAAACCACAGAAAATTACAAATTGCCGCTAAATTAAACTTTGTACATGAATAGTTTAAAATAAAATTTGTAGATTTTTAAATGTTCTACAACTTTGATTATATACTTTTTTACGCTATGATGCATCATATTTTGGTCGCAATCTTATAAAATACATTTTTTCTATAAGACCATACCCTCACCACGAATTTCAGCAGATAGCACTTACCTTATTATTGTAGAGCATAAAAATCTGGTGTGAAACACTCACACATTTTTCTCTTGCCAATGCAAATAATGACCATTATACCCTAACATTAGTAATAAAACATTAGAAATCAACAAAAAATTAACTTCAATAAACATAACCTAATTTTAATAATAAGTGAAAAACGCAAAATGAAAATCAAACTCAGTTTGGCTTAAAAATTCGGAAAATCACCCTAAGCTAAGCTCTGTAAAGCGAAAATGCTCAAAATAACTTTAGAAGTACAATTCTGGTACCCATATTTTCAATTCTTTAGTCTAAATACCACAAAAAAAACCATTAAATTTACATCTAATTTGGGTCCTGGTATTGCAAAACTTTACCACTGTAGACGAAAATCAGGGTAAAAGCTTCCGCTAGCCGTGACTCGAAAATAAAGCGTTTCCGGACCTATGTTTAGGTAAAGTTTTATTCTTATTTTTAGTTCTAGAATCAGTTGTCAAAGTATTGATTCTTCCTCCTGAATCACTCTGTTCATCTAGCGCATAAGAAGGAAAAAATTTAAAAATCGATATTATTTCCAAAAAGAATCATCTGATTCCCCTTAATATCGATACACTTGTCATAGATTGTTCACTATTTCATCTCATTGATCAACGTACAAAACAATCGTAGATTGACATTCTACAAAGCAGTAAAGGACTGAGTGGTATCAGTCGCGGATTAAAGAAAAATAAATCTGGTATGAAACACTCACACAACTTTCTCTTGCAAATGCGAATAATTAACAATATAATCTAACTTTAGTGATAAAACATTAGAAATAAAAAAATCTGGTGTGAAACACTCACAAAACTTTCTCTTGCCAATGTAAATAATTAACAATAAACCTAGTTTTAATCATGAGTGAAAGACGCAAAATGAAAATCAACCTCAGTTCAGCTTAAAAATACAGAAAATCACTCTTTTACACTAAACTAGGCTCTGTAGAGAAAAATGGTATTTGTAAAAGTTGTAGATCTTTTAGTTTCCCATATATTTGATTATATACACTTTTGTCGTAAAATGCATTCTAAGGCCGAAATCTTAAAAAAATCGATTTTTCACACGTTTTCGTGAGAAAAAACAGAAAATCGCTAATTACCGCTAAACTAACCGTTAAAACAAATGTTCGAAATAAAAGTTATAGGACTTTAAATTCTCTACAAAACTTATTATGTACATTTTTGCGCTGAAATGCATAATAAAGCCGCAATCTTAAAAAAACAATTTCTTTACGCGAAAACAGCCTCACCAAAAATTTCAGCAAACATGACGCCGACCCTATCTTGTAGAGAATAAAAAATTTAGTAATCAGGCGATTTTTAAAAAAATCGTAGGACCAGTTTTCGAGAAAATCGCAAAAAAGCGAAAAATGACACGAATAAACTACTACTTCCGGTTGACCGATTTTGTTGAAAATCAAAATTCGTGTCGATTCGTGTCAAATTTCGGTTCGGTTCAAAATTCGGTTCGTGTCGGGTCCGGTAGCGGTATGTAACTTAAGTTTCAAGTTTTAAGTTCGCACGATGTTCTGTTCTTGAGATATTCTGTTCACACACACACACACGCGCGCGCGCACGCACACACACAGACCAATTGCTAAACGCATATTTTTTTGGGTTCAGTGGGTCTGAAAACGTATAGATCCGGTGAAAACTCAATTTCGAAAAATCGACATGAAAACAATACTTTCCTTCCTATATACTTATATAGGCAAGAGAAAGTAAAAAACTAACCTCAAATAACACAAACTAGTTTTAATCATGAGTGAAAGACACAAAATAAAAATCAACCTCAGTTTGGCTTAAAAATACGGAAAATCACTCTTTCACGCTAAACTAGGCTCTGTAGAGAAAATGTTCTAAATAAACGTTGTAGATCTTTTAATTTCCTATATATTTAATTATATATAACTTATACTTTTGTCTTAAAATGCACGCTAATGCTGAAGACTTAAAAAATGGTTTATTTTACGTTTCCGTAAGAAGAAAACGGAAAACTTTTAATTACCGCTAAAATAAGACACAAAAAAATGTTTGGAAATAAATTTGTAGGATTTCATATTCACTACAAATTTTATTATATAAATTTTTGCGCTATAATACATATTAAAGTCGTAACCTTAAAAAAACACATTTTTAGGTAAAAACAGCCTAACCAAGAATTTCAGCAAACATAGCGCCTACCCTATCTTGTAGAACATAAAAAATGTAGTAAATGAGGCGATTTAAAAAAAAATCGTAGCAGCCGTTTTTGAGAAAATCGCAAAAAATGAATAATGATACGAATAAACTACTACTTCCGGTTGACCGATTTCGATGAAAATGGTCGTATCGCGTTTTTGATAATACCTAATTTAAGTTTCAAGTTCGTACAATGTTCTGTTCTTTATATATTCTGTACACACACACACACCAATCACTAAAAACCTGTTTTTGGGGTTCAGGGGGTCTACGAACATGTAAATCCAATGGCAACTCGATTTCGAAAAATCGACATGAAAACAATACTTTCCTTCTTACATATTCATAGAAAAGAGAAAGTAAAAATTGTATATTTTGTTGGTAATTTAAATTCATTGTGTAGGCCTACGTACAATTTATTTTAGTGTTTTTTATACAACTTTGTTTTACAATATGAGTACCCAACTGTGGTAATACAACGGTTGATTGAACAAACAAAAGCTTTCTCTCAGTATACGAACCTCATCATTTCCGATTTGGTAATTGCCTTCCGATACAAAATATAATGTTATCTATCAATGGTACCTTGTTTTTACATTTCGTGTTCGGTATGACAGCTTGAATGACTTCACGTAGAAATGAAAAAGCTCTCACATTCATTTTTTCACTCATTACAAATTTTTGATGTACTGGTTAAGATTTTTCACAATTTTCCTCGACCACTCCATGTAAATATTTAGTCAACATCCTTTTCGACATCTGTGAATAATAATTATATATAGGCTACTAACGGGTGTTTTATTAAGGACGCAACCCTGATTATAATAAGACAGAAGAAATACATCGGTAAATTTTCTGTCCCCCAATCGGTATTTTGGCAACAGTGTACCCAAGGCCCACTACCTAAGACATTTAAAATGTTCCAGTCAAGCATTAGTGCGGTGACAGCAGTCGTTTCGTTATATTGTGTCAGCAATGGTTTTTTCCAAGGAATAACGCGTGTTTATTGTAGAGACTTACATAGCGAGTAAATCTCACAAATGTGTGCAAGATAAGTTTCAGTTGAAATTTCCCCCGTTCTGCCGTACCGAATAAATCGTCAATATTGCGTTTGATAAATAAATTCCGCAGAACTGGGAGTGTACTCAATGAGAAACCACCTCGCCAGCCAACAAAGTTAACCGCGGAAGTTCTCGAAGATTTGAAAAATCGTTTGACTCAATCACCTAAAAAACCGCTTAGAGAAATCATCACAAGCTGGGCTAGCGTTAACAACTGTTTTCAGATTTACAAAAAAAAATACATTTGCATCCTTATCGCGTTGGCATAACTCATTAACTGAATGCTACAGACCATCAGAAACGATTACACTATTGTCGGTGTTTTCGATGTTTGGTTGAAGAAAATGGTATTCAATTGTTGGATCATTTTTATTTTAGTAATGAGGCTTGGTTTCATTTAGATGGCTATGTGAATAGTCAGAACTGTAGAATATGGAGTGAAACTTATCTTGCACACATTTGTAAGATTACTCGCTATGTAAGTCTCTACAATAAACACGCGTTTTTCCTTGGAAAAACCATTGCTGACACAATATAACGAAGCGGCTGCTGTCACCACACTAATGTTTGACTGAAACATTTTAACTGTTTTGAGTACACTGTTGCCAACATACCGATTAAGCGACAGAAAATTTACCGATGTATTACTTCTATCTTCTTATAATCAAGGTTGCGTCCTTAATAAAACACCCGTTATAATGTTATCTATCTATGTTACCTTGTTTTTAGATTTCGTGTTTGGTATGACAGCTGGGATGACTAATTTTAATCTTCAGGAAAAATGAAAAAGCTCTCACATTCATTTTTTCACTCACTACAAATTTTTGATGTACTGGTTAAGATTTTTTACAATTTTCCTCGACCACTCCTAGTAAATATTTAGTCAATATCATTTTCGACATTTGTGAATAATAATTATATATACTATAGATACTGAAGTCACGAGATTGCCTTTTTTGTATGTATGGGCTGTGTGGAAGGGAAGTGGAATATTTGGAGTGCTGCCAACCTCAACAGTGAGACACTATTCGTACATTTCACTACCGTGCAAATTCTAGATACATTTTGTAAACTGAGGTTTTTTCCGGGAAAATGTTTTCTTCATAAACCTTATAAGAAATAAATGTGACCTGTAATATGGCCTATAGCTTTATTACATGACTAGAAATGTTTGATTTAGTCTACTGTAATTACGAATGAATCGCCTTCTTTAGGGCTACTATTGCTGTCATCGGAGTTTTCATTATCAGTCTCTCTAGTAGCTACCTAACCGTTTTCTTTTTTTACCAGGTGTCAACAAAACTGTTAAAGAATAGCTTCTTCACGTCCTTAATTTCTTTCATTATTTTTCGAATTGTGGAAAGAGAAACATCAGAGTAGTTAGCCGCTCGCTCACGGCTTTTGTTAAGCCCATAACATTTCTTTTACTGCCCATAACAGAGGCTGTTGGGCATTGTCTGTGTTGCGGTTTCTACTGTTTATCAGTGAATATTGTAAAGAATTACTAAAGAGTGATTTGTTTTTGTCACGGTACAGACATGTGTCGCCTACAAAATAAGCAAAAAAAATCTGGTGTGAAACACTCACACAACTTTCTCTTGCCAGTGCAAATAATTAACAATACACCTAACATTACTAATAAAACATTATAAATAAACAAAAAACTAACCTCAATAAATATAACATAATTTTTATCATATATGAAAAACGAAAAATGAAAATCGATCTAAGTTTGCCTTAAAAATTCGGAAAATCACTCTTTCACGCTAAACTAGACTCTGTAGAGAATAATGCTATAAATAAAAGTTGTAGATCTTTCAATTTTCTATAAATTCAATTATATACACTTTTGTCATAAAATGCATACTAAGTCCGAAATCTTTAAAAAAATCGATTTTTCACACGTTTTCGTGAGAAAAAACAGAAAATTGCTAATTACCGCTAAACTAAGCGTTACCTATACAAAAAAATGTTTGAAATTAAAGTTGTAGAAATTTAAATTCTCTACATTTTTTATTACCTATCTAAATTTTTGCGCTATAATACATATTAAAAAGCCGTAATCTTTAAAAAACACTTGTTTTACGTAAAAACAGCCTCCCCAAGAATTTCAGCGAACATGGCGACTACCCTATCTTGTAGAGAATAAAAAATTTAGTAAACCAGGCGATTTTTAAAAAATCGTATGATCAGTTTTTGAGAAAATCGGAAAAAAAGAAAAAATTACACGAATAAACTACGACTTCCGGTTGATCGATTTTGATGAAAATGTTCGTGTCGAGTCCGGTAGTGGTATGTTACTTAAGTTTCAAGTTTGTACGATGTTCCGTTCTTGAGATATTTTGTACACACACACACACACACACGCGCGCGCGCGCGCGCACGCACGCACGCACGCACACAGACCAATCGCTAAAAAAATGTTTGTGTGGGTTCAGGGGGTCTGAAAACGTGTAGATCCGGTGAAAACTCGATTTCTTAAAATCGACATGAAAACAATACTTTCCTTTCTACATATTCATATAGGCACGAGAAAGTAAAAAAGAACTGTCGGATATCATTTAATAGGTACATAAAATCGTTTTGCCAACTTTAAGCTTGAGCGTCCCAGACGCGTTAGATTTTTTGCTAATGAAACAGCATCCCGATTTTGAAGAGCACAACCCAACCATTGAGTTCATACGAATTATTGAAAAACTATTTGATTTTTTAATAGCAGAGATACATTCGGCAAACATTTTAAAAGCCCCAATACGGAACGAAAACTTAAACTACATCAATGTCATGCTGGAGAAATATTCAGAGTTCTTGGGCAGTTTAAAAATGGAAAACATACTTATTCTAAACCATCCTAGGAAGGCATTTTTGCTCTCGGTTTCAACACAATATTAACACCATACAGGGGACGTAGCCATAGTGGGGGGGGGGGTTGAGGGTCCGGACCCCTTTCTGGTTTTTTTTAGTACGAAGCTTGTTTTTGTTTGTAACTAGTAACATTAACTTTAAACAATATTGAATATATAGCCTAATGTTGATACAAAATGTATAGTTTTGTAATTACTTTAATAGCGTGACGGAAGTGATCTTAAATTAGATGGCAAAAGCGTCACGTTAATCAAATATAAATTCTGCATACGAATAATAAAATGAGGTACGGTATGATACGGTATATTGAGTAGTAATATAAATTAAAATGTTCAAAACAGTTTTGTAAAGAATTCAAAACTACACCAATGTTATCACTTCACTTAAAATACCAATTTTTTGAATTCATAACAAAAATTACAAGTTGTGATTTATGTTCTGTGAATAAATTTGTTACCTAATTACGTTTCGGTTGTATTATTTCAATTATTGACCATACGACAACTTCATTACGAAATAGTTTATTATATTTTTGTACTAATTATGCATTTCTTAAAAATTCTATGGAAACTAGTACTTAAATTAAAAAATACATAACCTATGTATTTTTAAGTTATAGATATGATAAAAAAATCTGGTATGAAACACTCACACAACTTTCTCTTGCCAATGCAAATAATTTACAATATAACCTAACATTAGTTAGAAAACATTAGAAATAAACAAAAAGCTAACCTCAAAAAACATAATATAATTTAATCATGAGTGAAAGACGCAAAATTAAAATCGACATCAGTTAGCCTTAAAAATACGGAAAATCACTCTTTCACGCTACACTAGGCTCTGTAGAGAAAAATGCTTTAAATAAAAGTTGTAGATCTTTTAATTTCCTATAAAAATACAGTTTTAGTTTTAGTTTTCGTGAGAAAAAAACAAAAAATTGCTAATTACTGCTAAACTAAGGGTTATACAAAAAAATGTTTGATATAAAAGTTGTAGGTTTTTAAATGCTCTACAACTTTAATTATATACATTTTTGTGCTAAAATGAATATTAACGCCGCAATCTTAAAAAAAAAACAATTTCTTTACGTGAAAAACGTCTCACCGAGAATTTTAGCCAACATGGTGCCTACCCTATCTTGTAGAGAATAAAAAATTGAATAAACCAGTCGATTTTTAAAAAAATCGTAGGACCAGTTTTTGAGAAAATCGCAAAAAAAGTCAAAAATTATACGAATAAACTATTAGGCTACTTTTCCGGTTGACCGATTTTGATGAAAATGTTCGTGTCGGGTCCGGTAGTAGTATGTAACTTAAGTTTCAAGTTTCAAGTTAGTACGATGTTTCCGTTCTTGAGATATTCTGTTCACACACACACTTACAGATACAGAAACCAATCGCTAAAAACATGTTTTTTCGGTTCAGGGTGTCTGAAAACGTGTAGATCTGGTGAAAACTCGATTTCGAAAAGTCGACATGGAAACAAAATTTTCATTCCTATATATTCATATAGGGAAGAGAAAGTAAAAATTGTGTTTTCGGGGTCAAATTCTTAAAAAATTTCCGGTGGAGGCCCCCGAACCCCCCGTTGTCTGGGGGTAAGGCCCCCAGACGCCCCTATGCCAGTTCATGCCAGACCCCCATTACAAAATACTGGCTACGTCACCGCACCATACATAATCTTGATTGGAAGGTCATTAGAGGAACGTGACTTAAAGTACATTCTAACATCTACGAATTTTCTCAAGACCAACTGGAATTGTTATCCTCTTGTATCAGATCTCGAGGAGGAAATACCAATAATCCGAATGTTTAATAATTTCAGTAGGCCTTGAGAAAACTTATGTTTTAGAAGCCAAATTAAGGTTGGTTTTAATTTTGCATCATTCACTCTTGATTAAAATTACATTATGTTTTTTGAGGTTAGTTTTTTGTTTATTTCTAACGTTTTATTAATGATGTTAAGTTATAATGCGCATTATTTGCATTAGCAAGAAAAAGTTGTGTGAGTGTTTTCCACCAGATTTTCAAGTTCTGCAGTACATTGTTTAATGTTAATTTTCCTATACGTCACATTTGCTGGGAAGAACAGTATATTCATACAGGGCAAGAAAAAGTAAAAAAAAAAAATTTTTTTAAAGTTGTACAACTTTTGAGTGACTACTTTAGAAACACCCGTTGGTTTAAAAAAGGTAAAAATGGTTTATAACCACCTGGTAGTTACACAGATTATTTGCCTGAGTTGTAATTGGGTATAAACTAACAAGATTAAATTGATACTTGTTCCCAAAATTTAATTAATTTCTCTAATGTTATAAAACACACCATGTTATCTATCGCTAGTACAGTTAATTAATTCCTTCACGTAAATTACCAATGTTAAGCCATGATAACCACTGCTAACTCATTATTAGCTACCAATATTATCAAAATGGGTTCATCACCAACAAGGACGTGTCTTAATTCAGCAATTTCAGTACTGTATTTTTACTTTCTCTATCCCTATATCATATAGCAGAAGAAAAGTATTGTTTTCATGTCGATTCTTCGAAATTGAGGTTCATTGGATCACTCGTTTTCAGACCCCCTGAACCCAAAAACATGTTTTTAACGATTGGTGTGTGCGTGTGTGTGTGTGTGTGTGTACAGAATATATCAAGAACGGAAGATCGTACGAACTTGAAACTTGAAACTTTAGTTACATACCACTACTGGACCCGACACGAACATTTTCAACAAAATCGGTCAATCGGAAGTAGTAGTTAATTGCTGTAATTTTTCACTTCTTTGTGATTTTCTCAAAAACTGGTTCTACGATTTTTTTTAAATCGCCTGGTTTACTAAATTTTTTATGCTCTATAAGATAGGATAGGCGCCATGTTTGCTGAAATTCTTGGTGTGACTGTTTTCACGTAAAAAAATTGTTTTTCTAAGATTATGGCTTTAATGCATTTTAGCGCAGAACTTTATATAATAAAAAATGTAGGGAATTTAAAATCCTATAACTTTTATTTAAAACATGTTATTATAACGCTTAGTTTAGCGGTAATTAGCGATTTTCTGGTTTTTTTCTCACGAAAACGAGTGAAAAATCTATTTTTTTAAAGATTTCGATCTTAGTAGGCCTATGCATTTAACGAAAAGTATATATAATCAAATTTATAGGAAATTAAAAGATCTACAAATTTAATAATAGCATTTTCCCTACAGAGCCTACTTTAGCGTGAAAGAGTGATTTTCCGTATTTTTAAGCCAAACTGAGGTTGATTTTCATTTTGCGTCTTTCACTCATGATTAAAATTAGGTTATGTTTATTGAGGTTAGTTTTTTGTTTATTTCTAATGTTTTATTACTAATGTTAGATTTATTGTTAATTATTTGTAATGGCAAGAGAATGGTGTGTGTGTTTCACACCAGATTTTTTTATTAAAAATCGTTAGAAATTGGATTTTTTAAGATTAAAACTTACGCAAAAGTGTATATAAGTTATAGGAAATTTTAACTTAGAACTTTTATTTTAAGAATTTTTCTCTACAGAGACCAGTTTAGAGGAAATTATTGACTTAACTTATTTTTAATTCGAATAGAGGTTGATTTTCATTTTGCGCCATTCACGCATGATTCAAAATTAGTGTATATTTTTCATTCTACATTGATTACTCATAATGAAACATAAGTTACATGTTTTATCATTAACATTGGCAATAGAAAGTCGTGTGAGTGTTTCACACCAGATTTGTATTATTATTACCACTTGATGGTGAGAGGAATGGATAATGTACACCGTAATTTAACTGCACATTAAAACACGGTTAGTGATTTGTAATTTATATTCGCGTCCCATTGGTTGTTTGACGAAAGAGAATATGTGGCAACGTAATATGATGTTAAATAGTGAATACTTGGCTAGTGGGGGTTAATGGGTCAATATATCTGTAATTATTGTACCGTAAATGTGGTTTAGTAAATTTCAGTAGAGCAATTTTCGGCATTAAAATTACTTGAGTGATTTCACTGGTTTGTTAATCAGTAGTATACATATTGGTTGGTTCTTTATTAACCAATGACGTGTGGTTATACAGTTGAACCCGGTGTAAACGGCCTCCGATAATTAACTTTACGTCAACTCGGACTTAACGTCATTTTTTAGGCATTACATCAAACTTCTATCTGAAAAACCCCTGGTTTAACGTCATTAACTCGGTTGGTGCGATAAAATATTTTCTTTGAAGTCATTTTTACTTTCTCTTGCCAATATGAATGTATAGAAAAGAAAGTATTGTTTTCATGTCGATTTTTCGAAATCAAGTTTTCACCGGATCTACACGTTTTTAGACCGCCTGAACCCAAAAACATGTTTTTAGCGATTGGTCTATGTGTGTGTATGCACGTGTGTGAGGACATAATATCTCAAGAACGGAACATCGTACGAACTTGAAACTTAAAACTTAAGTTACATACTACTACCGGATCCGATACGAACAATTTCTTCAAAATCGGTCAACCGAAAGTAGTATTTTGTACGTGTAATTTTTCACTTTTTTGCGATTTTCTCAAAAACTGGTCCTACGATTTTTTTAAAAATCGCCTGGTTTACTAATTTTTTATGCTCTACAAGATAGGGTAGGCGCCATGTTTGCTGAAATTCTTGGTGAGGCTGTTTTCACGTAAAAAAATTGTTTTTTAAGATTACGGCTTTAATATGCATTTTAGCGCAAAAATTTATATAATAAAAATTGGAAACAATTTAAAATTCTACAACTTTTATTTCAAAAATTTTTTTTTATAACGTTTAGTTTAGCGGTAATTAGCGATTTTCTGTTTTTTCTCACGAAAACGTGTGAAAAATCTATTTTTTTAAGATTTCGGCCTTAGTATGCATTTTACGACAAAAATGTAGCTATATAATCAATTTTATAGGAAATGAAAAGGTCTATAACTTTTATTGAAAGCTTTTTTTCTCTACAGAGCCTACTTTAGCGTGAAAGAGTGATTTTCCGTATTTTTAAGCCAAACTGAGATTGAATTTCATATTGCGTGTTTCACTCATGATTAAAATGAGGTTATGTTTTGTGAGGTTAGTTTTTTGTTTATTTCTAATGTTTTATTACTAATGTTAGGTTTATTGTTAATTATTTACATTGGCACGAGAAAGTTGTGTGAGTGTTTCACACCAGATTTTTTACTTCACATACAACGACTGTGAACTTGCCGTTATTTTTTTTATCAGTAGATGGTTTGAAAAAGAAAAATACAGTATACAGCAATGCCCGTTCCCAAGCTTTGTGCAGCTGAGAGGTATGTACGCGTATTACATCACCACTACAGTGAGAGGTTCTAAGCTTTGATTCTAAGCTTTGTGCAGCTGCGTGATGAAGGGGACAGACGAAGTACCAGAGTGCTGCTACGTCATAACACTCTACTAATCATCTCATTGGTATTCGGTAGGCAGTAGGCTGCCTAGTGCGGTGACATACGTGGGAGTTATTTGACTATTCGCTGTAGACGAAGTCACAGAATATATATGTAGTTTGGATAGTACCCGTGACTACTATAAACATAATACAAGTAAAACGTTCCTACTACTAACGCAATCTCTCACAGTAATAGTAACGTAATGCATAGTGCCTCTCAGCTGCACAAAGCTTGGGAACGGGCAGTAGTAACGTTTTACTTGTACTATGTTTGTAGTAGTCAAGGGTAGCTACTATCCAAACTACATACAATATATTCCGTGTCGCCGTCTACAGGGAATAGTGAAAACAGCACCCACGTAGCCTATGTCACCCCACTAGGCAGCCTACTGCCTACCGAATACCAATGAGATGATTAGTACAGTGTTATGACGTAGCAGCACTCTGGTACTTCGTATGTTCCCTTCATCTCGCAGCTGCACAAAGCTTAGATAGATAATACTAAATAATACTCAAATTGAACAATTTCTAATTAAAATTATAAATATTCTAAACAAAGTAAATTATAAGAAGAAAATAAAATACTGTATTCAAAATTAATATTTCAGAAACCAAATATATTCCGTAGCTCCACAAAGCTTAGATTCATAATAATAAATAATAATAAAATTGAAAAATTTCTAATTAAAAATATAAATATTCTAAACAAAATAAATTATAAGAAGGAAATAAAATATTCAAAATTAATATTCCAGAAACCAAATCCATTCCGTTATCTTACAAGAAATGCGATGTACTACATTTAACATGTTATGCGGGTCTGCGTCACCGCTTTATTGAAGGCGACTATATTACATACATCTATTAACATCTATTATTATTTATATTCAACAAATCTGGGTAGAATAATTTTGGTTTTTTAAATATTAGGCGCTCCATCCTCTTCAAAAAAAAAATTACGTATAGCCTATGTAACTTCCATAATTTTGGGGGTGCACGTAACGAATGAAGGGCTACACACCCTTAATATTAACATCTATTACTATTTATATTCTTATAAATTAATCAAATTCTTATAAAATTATTAAATTATCAAGAGTCAATTTAATTATAGAACCAAATGAAATAAGTTTGATTATTTTGAAATATGAAAATAAAATTTAAGTAAATTTATACAAGACTGTTAAACCGAATGCAACAATGCTTCGATGCCTCATTTGATTCCAAGTCAACGGATGGACGACAAGAAAAAGGAATATTCCAAGGACTAATTTCAATTCGTAATTATAAATTCAATTAATTGAGCTCATATATCTAATTATAACTATTAAAGTCAATTAAAGTATTTAGATTTATAGTAAAGTGTCATCAATAAAAATCAATAATTTCAATCAATTTTGTAAAACATACTATTTTTATCAAACAACAATTTACTTTTTCTATTCATTAAATACTTTCTCATTTTTCAATTCAATTTCGGCCCATTCAATATAACTAATTTCATACACAGACCAATCGCTAAAACATTTTTTTTTTTTGGTTCATAGGGGTTGAAAACATGTATAACCGGTGAAATTCGATTTCGAAAAATCGACAAAAACAATACTTTCCTCCCCTATTAATTTACATAGAGCAAGAGAAAGTAAAAAAGTGTAGTCTAAAATTAATTTTATTTAAATTTATGGATAGACAATTATCTAGCGTAGGTAGTTTTTTTAAAATAAAGTTATGATATGATTTTCAACAATACCAATAAATCTGATGAAGTCATTGCAAGAAATTAAAAAATTAATTAAAATTCCAACCATTTGATTGGATAGTACTCAATCAAGGGATATGGGGTCATTTAGTAAATATCAGAATGAGAATTTATGATTTATAAAACCATATAATTTAAATTTTGATTACACATATCTGCAACTGACATTTAAATTCTAAATTTTAATTTGATAATTACTACTGACAATATGTTATTATTATTATTCATACTAATAATTATTATTCGAACACAAATATTCTAAAAATATCTGTAGTGAAACAATCACACAATTTTCTCTCGCTAATGTAAATAATGGAAAACATAACCTATTTTTAATCATGAATGAATGATGCTAAATTAAAATCAATCTGGGTAGAAATTTGTAATAAACAGAAATGTTATTTTATTGTAAAATCTGGTGTGAAACACTCACACAACTTTCTCTTGCCAATGCGAATAATGACCAATATAACCTAACATTAGTAATAAAGCATTAGTAATAAACAAAAAACTAACTTAAAAAACCATTACCTTATTTTAATCATGAGTAAAAGACGCAAAATGAAAATGGACCTCAGTTTGGCTTAAAAATCCGGAAAATCACTCTTTCACACTAAACTAGGTTGTGTCAGAAAAATAATCTAAATAAAAGTCGTAGATCTTTTAATTTCCTATAAATTTTATTATATACACTTTTGTTGTTTAATGCATACTAAGGCCGAAATCTTACAAAAATCGAGTTTTCACACGTTTTCGTGAGAAAAAAAACAGAAAATCGCTAATTACCGCTAAACTAAGCATTATACAAAAGAAATGTTTGAAATGAAAGTTGTAGGATTTTAAATTTTCTACCTTTTTTATAATATAAATGTTTGCGCTAAAATGCATTTTAATATACCGCAATCTTAAAAATTTTTTTAATGCCGCAATATTAAAAATCAATTTTTTTACGTGAGAACACCCTCACCAAGAATTTCGGAAAACATGGCGCCTACCCTATCTTGTAGAGCATAAAAAATTTAGTAAACCGGGCGATTTTTAAAAAAATCGTAGGATCAGTTTTTGAGAAAATCGTAAAAAGTGAAAAATGACTGAAAAAAAATGAAAAAATGGTTTTTCCAAGGAAGAACGCGTGCTAATTCTAGAGACTTACATAGCGAGTACATCTTACAAATGTGCGCAACGCACTCTGATATGTG